>SJYV01014723.1:130613-238251 GCA_006410875.1 Neotragus pygmaeus
TTTGCCTTGATTCATGGACCTGACATTCCAGGTTCCTGTGCAATATTGCCCTTTACAGCATCGGATCTTGCTTCTATCACCAGTCACATGCACAACTGGGTATTGTTTTTGCTTTGGCTCCATCCCTTCATTCTTTCTGGAGTTATTTCTCCATTTATCTCCAGTAGCATATTGGGCACTTAGTGACCTGAGGAGTTCCTTTTTTGGTATCCTATCATTTTGCCTTTTCATACTGTTCATGGGGTTCTCAAGGCAAGAGAGGTTTGGGATCTGATAGAGTGCCTGATGAACTATTTTAGAGGTTACCCATCTAAAATACAGTGCAAAGATTGAGCAATATGCAGACTGGGAAAAGTTCTCTGGATTTGGCAAGAAAGAAGCTACTGGCTGCAGGAAGGAGGCCAATATATTTATAAATAAAGCAGAAGAAATAGAAGTCCTGCTATAAGGAAACGAGTGGAAGGCAATTACTATCAACAATAGGTTTGAGAACTTTGGTTCCAAAATATGGCTGCAGAACTCCTTTGAATCAATCCCTATCTCAAAATCTGAAAGCCTGACCAGCTGAATTGCATCATGCTGCTTTCTTTACATATGGCACTTTCAGTTTTTATCACATCACCACTTTTTGCTATATTTTCCCCATTTTTGTTACATTTGATTTCAAATAATTCATTTAAATCACAATTTTAATCATGGTCTAAAATTTTCTTTTAAATAATTATTTGGTTCTAACTTAATGTTAACTTTTTTTTTTTCTATTTTACTTTACAATGCTGTATCGGTTTTGCCCTACATCAACATGAATCTGCCACGGGTGTACATGTGTTCTCAATCCGGACTCCCGCTCCCACATCCCTCCCAATACCATCCCTCTGGGTCATCCCATGTGCACCAGCTCCAAGCATCCTGTATCCTGCATCGAACCTAGACTGGCGATTTGTTTCTTATATGATATTATACATTCTTTAATGCCATTCTCCCAAATCATCCCACCCTCTCCCTCTCCCACAGAGTCCAAAAATCAGTTCTATGCATCTGTGTCTCTTTTGCTGTCTCACACACAGGGTTATCATTGCCATCTTTCTAAATTCTATATATATATATATATTAGGATACTATATTGGTGTTTTTCTTTCTGGCTTACTTCACTCTGTGTAATAAGCTCCAGTANTGCACCAGCCCCAAGCATCCTGCACCCTGCATCGAACCTAGACTGGCCATTCATTTCTTATATGATATTATACATGTTTCAATGCCATTCTTGCAAATCATCCCACCCTCTCCCTCTCCCACAGAGTCCAAAAGACTGTTCTATACATCTGTGTCTCTTTTGCTGTTTCGCATACAGGGTTATCGTTACCATCTTTCTAAATTCTGTATATATGTGTTATTACACTCTATTGGTGTTTTTCTTTCTGGCTTACTTCACTCTGTATAATCGGCTTCAGTTTCATCCACCTCATTAGAACTGATTCAAATGTATTCTTTTTAATGGCTGAGTAATACTCCATTGTGTATATGTACCACAGCTTTCTTAGCCATTCGTCTGCTGATGGACATCTAGGTTGCTTCCATGTCCTGGCTATTATAAACAGTGCTGCGATGAACTTTGGGGTACACAGGTGTCTTTCAATTCTGGTTTCCTCGGTGTGTATACCCAGCAGTGAGAATGTAAATAAATTAAAACATATTAGTGAGGGTCACATCTAATTTTTCTAAGAGTGAACGCTTTTTCATGGTAAATATTCATCATACATTCTGCAAACCTTTAATATCATGGAGTGTAGTTTAGTTGTGTAATTTTACAGATTAGGAACTGAAATATACGTGGTGAAACTCCATATTCATAATATTCACCAATATTAAATATGAAATTCAAAACAACTTGAATAAATATATTTGTACTAAAGAAAAAATGAACTCAATTTTTCCAGTTCAGAATGAAGCTATTTCCATTAATTCATACCAGTTTTCCTCTGAATTTATACCCCTAAGGACTGACTTTGCTCCTTTGGAATAATTCTTTATAGAAGAAAACATTGGTGTTTTCTTATCTTCAGGAGAAAGACATTAAATTTCCAATTAGGACCACAAAAGCAAACAAATGAAAATAAACCCCATGCCAATGAAAGAGACACAAAGAGTGAAATTTAGCTCTTCTCAGAAAACAATATGTTAGGGAAAAGACTTAAAAACAATTTTTGTGGTGTTCTGAAATTTGAGAATTATGATGTGAAAACATTTCTATGAAAATTAATAGAAGAGGTTTCTTTTTGAAAATAAAACCCATCGTGAGAAGGGTGGGTAAAACCTGTTTTTATCTCCAGTAGCATAAAATTCCAAGTCACACTGACAAATATAGTCATTAAATAAAACGCTTTACTATCTGAACTTAAAAGTGAACAGTAGTCAGTGATACTATCCATAGCTTTGATTATAAAACCAAGGTTTTGTTTTGTTTTTTATAGTTTTTCTAAAGAAAAATTCTGATACATGTTGTTAGTGCAACAATCAATAAAGTAAAAGAGACACATTAATTGGCCTCCAGATTTAATATCTTAAATATAAGTATGTAGGGAAAATGGCACGTTAATTACTTTATTTAAATATATTTTGTCTGCAGTCTGGTTCTTGATTCTTTTGACCAGTCATCTTTCTTTGCTGGCCCTAGAGGAGATTATGAGTGATATCTTTGATTTTTATAAATGGACTGCAGCTACTTCCATGACATGTTTTTTTTTTTTTTTATCTTAGCTATCATATAGCTGCACTATTCTTGAGAATTATCTGTATTTCCAATCTGTTTCTCTCTCCCCATCCCCCTCCACCACCACAAATACCTACACAACACACACACCCCTTCAATAGTAACCAGTCATCTGACAGCCTATGAAATCTGACAGCCTATGAAACATGTCAGGAAAATTTAATAGCACTAAGAGCAAAGGCATTCATAACAAATATCTTTCTTGTGAGGGTCCATTTAGTAAATGAAAAATATACTTCAAACTCAGGTAATGTTTATTTTATTTTTTTTACTTTATTGGTTTTGCCCTACATTGACATGAATCTGCCACAGGTGTACATGAATTCCCAACCCTGAAACCCCCTCCCACCACCCTCCCCATAACATCTCTCTGGGTCATCCCAGTGCACCAGCCCCAAGCATCCTGTATCCTGTATCGAACCTAGACTAGCGATTCGTTTCTTACATAGTGGTATACATGTTTCAAGGCCATTCTCACAAATCATCCCACCCTCTCCCTCTCCCACAGAGTCCAAAAGTCTGTTCTTTACATTTGTGTCCTTTTTGCTGTCTCGCATACAGGGTTATCGTTACCATCTTTCTAAATTCCGTATATATGTGTTATTACACTCTATTGGTGTTTTTCTTTCTGGCTTACTTCACTCTGTATAATCTGCTTCAGTTTCATCCACCTCATTAGAACTGATTCAAATGTATTCTTTTTAATGACTGAGTAATTATCCATTGTGTATACGTACCACAGCTTTCTTATCTATTCGTCTGCTGATGGACATCTAGGTTTCTTCCATGTCCTGGCTATTATAAACAGTGCTGCGATGAACATTGGGGTATATGTCTCTCTTTCAATTCTGATTTCCTTGGTGTGTATGCCCAGCAGTGGGATTGCTGTGTCATAAGGCAGTTCTATTTGCAGTTTTTTAAGGAATCTCCACACTGTTCTCCATTGTGGCTGTACTAGTCTGCATTCCCACCAACAGTGTAAGAGGGTTCCCTTTTCTCCACACCCTCTCCAGCATTTATTGCTTGTAGACTTTTGAATCACAGCCATCTGACTGGTGTGAAATGGTACCTCATTGTAATGTTTAGAACATTTCTAAAGGTGGATAAATTCCAGCAATATCTTATTCTTCTAAGAGAAATGGGCTCGTTTTACTTTGTTTTCAGTGAGTAACTAATTTTTGGATTACTATTAAAAATGTAAACTAAAAAGCAAACAGTTGACAGAAAAAGAAATATTAACACCTTCAGTTCAGTTCAGTTCAGTTCCGTCGCTCAGTTGTGTCCAACTCTTGTGACCCCATGAATCTCAGCACACCAGGCCTCCCTGTCTATCACCAACTCCCAGAGTCCACCCAAACCCATGTCCATCAAGCTGGTGATGCCATCTAGCCATCTCATCCTCCGTCATCCCCTTCTTCTCCTGCCCCCAATCCTTCCCAGCATTAGGGTCTTTTCCAGTGAGTCAACACTTCGCATGATGTGGCCAAAATACTGAAGTTTCAGCTTCAACATCAGTCCTTCCAATGAACACCCAGGACTGATCTCCTTTAGGATGGACTGGTTGGATCTTCTTGCAGTCCAAGGGACTCTCAAGAGTCTTCTCCAACACCACAGTTCAAAAGCATCAATTCTTCGGCGCTCAGCTTTCTTCACAGTCCAACTCTCATATCCATACATGACTACTGGAAAAACCATAGCCTTGACTAGCAGACCTTTGTTGACAAAGTAATGTCTCTGCTTTTTAATATGCTGTCTAGGTTGGTCATAACTTTTCTTCCAAGGAGTAAGCGTCTTTTAATTTCATGGCTGCAGTCACCGTCTGCAGTGATTTTGGAGCCCAGAAAAATAGTCAGCCAGTATTTCCACTATTTCCCCATCTATTTGCCATGAAGTGATGGGACCAAATGCCATGATCTTTGTTCTCTGAATGTTGAGCTTTAAGCCAACTTTTGCACTCTCCTCCTTCACTTTCATTAGTTCTTCTTCACTTTCTGCCATAAGGGTGGTGTCATCTGCGTATTTGAGGTTATTAATACTTCTCCCGTCAATCTTGATTCCAGCTTGTGCTTCTTCCAGCCCAGTGTTTCTCATGATATAAATATTTATAAATTGTCAAAATATATGAAGAAATATTATATATACTTATATATTTAAAACAACAGTTTGTGTAGATTTTTTTATGATACAGTATTGAAACACAATGAGGGTACTAAACTAATTATGAGGTATTATACAAAATAAGAAAAAATATATAGACATGCATATACTTCTAAAACATGTATACAGTTTTATTTTAAATATGGAAGAAAAATATATGAAATGAAGCCAGCTGTTTTCTCTTGATTGGAATTATAGGTAGTTTCTTTTTTTTTTTTTAATTAATTTATTTATTTATTTTTAAATTTAACTTTACAATACTCTATTGGGTTTGCCATACATCGACATGAATCCACCACAGGTACACACAAGCTCCCAATCCCGAATCTAATTTCTACATTTTTGACTCGTTAGCAGTGACTCTATATCACNATACAAAAAAGATCTTCATGACCCAGATAACCACGATGGTGTGATCACTCACCTGGAGCCAGACATCCTAGAATACAAAGTCAAGTGAGCCTTAGGAAGCATCATTGCAAACAAAGCTAGTGGAGGTGAGGGAATTCCAGTTGAGCTATTTCAAACCCTAAAAGATGGTGCTATGAAAGTGCTGCATTCAATATGCCAGCAAATCTGGAAAACTCAGCAGTGGGCATAGGACTGGAAAAAGTCAGTTTTCATTCCAATCTCAAAGAAAAGCAATGCCAAAGAATGCTCAAACTACCCTCAAACTACCTCACAATTGCACTCATCTCACATGCTAGCAAAGTAATGCTCAAAATTATCCAAGCCAGGCTTCAACTGTATGTGTATCATGAACTTCCAGATGTTCAATCTGGTTTTCGAAAAGGCAGGGTAAACAGAGATTAAATTGCCAACATCCACTGGATCATAGAAAAAGCAAGAGAGTTTCAGGAAAACATCTGCTTTATTGACTATGCCAAATCCTTGGGCTGTGTGGATCACAACAAATGTGGATGTGAGAGTTGAACTATAAAGAAGGCTGAATGCCAAAGAATTGATGCTTCTGAACTATGATGTTGGAGAAGACTCTTGAGAGTCCCTTGGGCTCAACCAGGAAATCNCCAAATCCTTGGGCTGTGTGGATCACAACAAATGTGGATGTGAGAGTTGAACTATAAAGAAGGCTGAATGCCAAAGAATTGATGCTTCTGAACTATGATGTTGGAGAAGACTCTTGAGAGTCCCTTGGGCTCAACCAGGAAATCAGTCCTGAATATTCATTGGAAGGACTGATACTGAAGCTGAAGCTCCAATACTTTGGCCACCTGATGAGAAGAAGTAACTCACTGGAAAAGACCCTGATGCTGGAAAACATTGAAGGCGGGAGGAGAATGGGATGACAGAGGATGAGATGGTTGGATGGCATCACCAACTCAATGGACATGAGTTTGAGTGAACTTCCAGGAGTTGGTGATGGACAGGGAAGCCTGGCGTGCTACAGTCCATGGGGTTGCAAATAGTTGGACACAACTTAGCGACTGAACTGACTGAACTGAAAGAATGTGGATTTCTTCCACAGTCTATTAGGTTAATTTTGGCCCTTGAATTATTACAGGTCACAGTTTTCTATGTGTGATTGAAAACTACCAAAGTATTATGTAACTCATGATGCAAGTAGATTCAGTTCAGTTCATTCACTCGGTAGATTAAAGCAAGTTAAAAAGGGTTTATGAAGAAAAGAGAAAAATTGTATAATGACAAATAGTTTTTTTTCCACAGTACATTACAAAGTAATAGAATATGATATCATTTGACTTACTGCAAGTGAAGTTAATTGATGATCCACTTTAACCATCTGACAAGTCATCCCTAAATGTATCACTATCCAAAGATTTTAGACTCACTTCTCAAGTCACATCGTCAGCAAAAACTTGACCCTTACTGGCTAGTGGTTTGCGTGTGAATTGTTACCCCCCGACCCCGCCAAAAGACAATATCTGAATGTAATTAACCTGAACATTTTAAAAATTATGAATAAAATGAATAATATTTTGGCATATTTATAGTCTACAGACATGGTATTTGCTGCACATGAATGATAATTTAGAAGGAAATAGTGAACTTGTAGAAAGAATAACTAGACTGGTGTAATGGAATAATATTAGAAACTTCTTACCTCAAGAGCTATAGAATCGAAGGTAAAGATGATGATTTCTGAGTTTTTTTCTTTAGCTTTGTTTTCTGTCCTTTCCCTTTAGATAGTATATTCAGTCTCTTAAAAATGAAGTAAGAATCATACTTTAATGTCATATTTAAAAACCACCCTACAAATGTGACAGAACTCACTCATAATGATTAAAATGATGATTTTGGATAGAGTTACTGGGGAAGCATTTCCTTAATCTAAAAAGTAATTTTTGGCAACAGAACAGAAATAAAGACTTCCCTTAAGAGCCCTATAGAAAGAAGCAAATGAAGGTTTAAAACCTATATGGTTTATTTCCTTTTAAAAAAAAAAAAAAAAAGCTAATGCATGGATTTGGAACAAATCCTAAGCATAAAATGGAAGGAACTGTCATAAAATAAGCCATTGAGTTATATGCATTTCAATTAAACAGCATTCAATACTAAGTAAGTCGGATCATATGTGTGATTTGATAATTGCATAATAATACTTTTAACCTCTTCTCCCTTTTACAAGGCAGAATTATTGATTTAGTGTATTAATTTGATTGTGAAATACCTCTACTTTCATTTTCATATTTGGCTTTTCGTTATTTAATTTGTTGGCATTTTTTGCTCTGACCCAGTGTGTGATGAATTAGAAATTTTCTTACTCAGACTTTAATTCTCAGTTATAAAAGACATTTACTAAGTGTTTTACCTCTTTCTCTGATGAGATTAGCTGGTTTGTGAAAATCAATGAAAAAAACAGAAATTTCAAACATTAAAAAGATCAATTATTTTGACATTGACTCTCAATTTAGCCTATTCCTTAGCAGAACAATTCTTTTTTCCAACTTTGTAGAAAGTTAGATAACCAAATAATTACTTTACCTACTTACATGTTGTTGCTGTTTAGTTACTAAGTAGTGTCAAACCCTTTGTGACCCCATGGACTGAAGCCTGCCAGGCATCTCTGTCCATGGGATTTTGCAGAAAGAATACTGGAGTGGGTTGCCATTTCCTCCTCCAGGGACCTTCTTACATGGTGTATTATAATTATACTGGATTTTGTCTCTTTTCAGTTCAGTTCAGTTCAGCTGCTTAGTCGTGTCTGACTGTTTGTGACCCCATGAATTGCAGCACGCCAGGCCTCTCTGTCCCTCACCAACTCCCTGAGTTCACTCAAACACATGTCAATCGAGTCAGTGATGCCATCCAGCTATCTCATCCTCTGTTTTCCCCTTCTCCTCCTGCCCCCAATCCCTCCCAGCATCAGGGTCTTTTCCAATGAGTCAACTCTTCACATCTGGTGGCCAAAGTATTGGAATTTGAGCTTTATCATTAGTCTTTCCAAAGAACACCCATGACGGATCTCCTTTAGAATGGACTGGTTGGATCTCCTTGCAATCCAAGGGACTCTCAAGAGTCTTCTCCAACACCACAGTTCAAAAGCATCAATTCTTCAGTGCTCAGCTTTCTTCACAGTCCAACTCTCACATCCATACATGACCATTGGAAAAACCATAATATCTCTGCTTTTGAATATGCTACCTAGGTTGGTCATAACTTTCCTTCCAAGGAGTAAACATCTTTTAATTTCATGGCTGCGATCACTATCGGCTGTGATTTGGGAGCCAAAATAAATAAATAAAGCGTGCCACTGTTTCCACTGTTCTCCCATTTATTTCCCATGAAGTGATGGGACCGGATGCCATGACCTTCATTTTCTGAATGTTGAACTTTAAACCAACTTTTTCACTCTCCTCTTTCACTTTCATCAAGAGGCTTTTTAGTTCCTCTTCACTTCCTACCATAAGGGTTATTGTCATCTGCATATCTGAGGGTATTGATATTTCTCCCAGCAATCTTGATTCCAGCTTGTGCTTCTTCTAGCCCAGCGTTTCTCATGATGTACTCTGCATATAAGTTCAATAAGCAGGGTGACAATATACAGCCTTGATGCACTCCTTTTCCTATTTGGAACCAGTCTGTTGTTCCATGTCCAGTTCTAACTGTTGCTTAGTGACCTGCATATAGGTTTCTCAAGAGGCAGGTTAGGTGGTCTGGTATTCCCATCTCTTTCAGAACTTTCCACAGGTTACTGTGATCTACACAGTCAAAGGCTTTGGCATAGTCAATAAAGCAGAAATAGATGTTTTTTTGGAACTCTTGCTTTCTTGGTGATCCAGCAGATGTTGGCAATTTGATCTCTTTTTTCTCTGCTTTTTCTAAAACAAGCTTGAACATCTGGAAGTTCCTGGTTCACGTATTGCTGAAGCCTGGCTTAGAGAGTTTTGAGCATTACTTTACTAGCGTGTGAGATGAGGGCGATTGTATGATAGTTTGAGCATTCTTTGGCATTGCCTTTCTTTGGGATTGGAATGAAAACTGACCTTTTCCAGTCCTGTGGCCACTGCCGAGTTTTCCAGATTTGCTGGTGTATTGAGTGCAGCACTCACAGCATCCTCTTTCAGGATTTGAAATAGCTCAACTGGAATTCCATCACCTCCACTAGCTTTGTTCGTAGTGATGCTTTCTAAGGCCCACTTGACTTCACATTCTAAGATGTCTGGCTCTAGATGAGTGATCACATCATCATGATTATCTGGGTTATGAAGATCTTTTTTGTACAGTTCTTCTGTGTATTCTTGCCACCTCTTCTTANCTTAAATCTATTTCTCACTTCCACTGTATAATCATAAGGGATTTGATTTAGATCATACCTGAATGGTCTAGTGGTTTTACCTACTTTCTTCAATTTTAGTCTGAATTTGACGATAAGGAGTTCTCTTTTAGCATTCAAAAAATTTCTATAAGTAAGCAAAAAGAGAAACCAAGTTCAGAAACATTATTTATTTATTTATTCCTATTTTCTTTTGTTGACCTTTTTTTTTTCCTAAAATAGCTATTATTTCTTCATTAACAGAGGATGTGAGTCCTGACTTGGCACATATAGTTGTGTCATGTGCATACTCCACAAAGGTGGATATCTTATAAAGTGTTCCCATAATTCTTTTTGAAATATTTGAAACCCAAATCCTATGGCTCCATGAGACTGCCTTAAAGAATGTAAACAATTGGCTTTACCAAATGATACCAGTTCAAAAGCATTCAAACTAAAGAATTGAATCATACAACAGCGTATGCTTTGGAATAATTTGAGTACATTTGTAAATCTCTAGTATTTAGTGCATAGACACATCCCCCTACATTTAAAACTTTTCTTAAAAAAATTATAATCCCATTAACAGTAAGCAGTAAGGTCAGCAGTAATAGAAAATATATTTTTTATTATGCTCAGCCTTTTATTAAGTACCTAGAGAAGTATGGGCTCAGAGAAGTATGGGCTCACCGAGGAACAAAATACAATTTATATTTTATAAACTAATTTGGGTGACAAATAACTCACATATTAGACCAGGATCCTGGAAGTGCTTGGCTCTTGGAAATAAAAGAATAGGAAATTCTGTTAGAAAGTTGATGGAGACAAGTAATTCAGAATGCTGATTAAAGATTATGGGGAGATTTTAGTTTTGATTTCTAAGAGGCTTATATTTATAATACTTGTAAGTATTATCAGTTACTCACTCAGTTCAGTCACTCAGTCGTGTCTGACTCTTTGTGACCCCCATGGATTGTAGCACACCAGGCTTCGTATAATAGTTATAATACCAAGGTTGATGTCAATGGCAGTTTTATACCTATTATCTCCATATACATTCACACAATGGAATTTTGACCTATAAAAATGCATATGTTATTATTTCATGGTCTCTTTTATTTCCTGTTTGGATCCACCCTTTGCCGTGTATGTTTCATAAATCTACACTAGAGATCCTCTTTGAGAAACTGCCCTAAGCTCAGAATTCACCTTCAGAAGATTTAGCCTTTGTTATACCTGTTACTCAAGGTAGGGATTTGGGGCTACATATATTTAAGATGATGCTCAATGTCTTCTTAATGGAATGCTAGAGCCATTTTCTCTAATGGGAAAATTTCCTTGTTTAGGAAAACATAAGTCTGAATCTGTCCATAGGGAACTTCCTTAGATAATTTTATTATCCTTAAGAATGTTGATAAAATATCTAGAAATCTAATATTACTATCTAATAGATTTTTATATTATATTATTATCTGTTTGATTTATTCTCTAGTACTTTCAAAATACTTCAAAGACTGAATAATTTAGAATAATTTCATTAGCTGTAGAGACTTTCAAAAGCCATCTAAAACTAATTTTTTTAAATGATTTTTTTTTTAATTTAAAAGACTACAGGCCTATCTAGTGTATATCTGGACATGAGCAACTGAACTGCTTTTAACCTTTAAAAAAGAAAAAACAAAAAAATGAATTGCAAATCTCGGTTATTGCCAAAGTTCATATTTTCAACTTCACAAGACTCTGTAACCTAAAGTAAACAGAACTGTGAAAAAAGATTAAAAAAACAAAAGACAATAACCTCCATGGATTGAAATTAATGTCACTCAAAGCCAGTTCTAATTAACCAGATGTGCACTACCTTGTGATATGTTAGATACTGCCTGGAAACTCTAGTAGAAAAGAGTTTTTACTTTACTTCTAGCGGTAAAGAGCTTTTACTTCCAAATCAAAAGCTTTTCATTTGGGGGGCCTGTTTACCAGATCACATAAGATTCCTTGTGGCTAACACTCTCCTCCATTACCCCTTGTATCTCTAACTCCAAACGGGGCTTCCACCTAAGGATCTGTGAGTTATACCTGTGTGCAGGGCAAGAACAGGCAGGGTCTAGGGAGGAAACTGGCTAGAGTCCAGCCCATGCTGCAGCCACAGAACCTCTACATTGAATCAAGCCTATATACACCTGGATTTTTTGTTTTTTACCAGTTAATGGTGCCTTTCCCTAAAGAGAGTGCTTTTTCAATTTTGCATGGAGGCAACCTAGTGATCCTGATTCCACGTACCTAAATTTCTCTCTACAGTTTACCATTAATTCACTAAGTAGATATTTCTTGAGAGCCTACTGTGGTCAAACTTTATGCAAGATACAAAGGCAAGTTCTGCAAAAGTGGACATTTGCACTCTAGGCTGATAAGGGACATATACAGTAATAACTGTAATGCAGGCAGGAAGAAAACTAGCTATCAAAGATGTTCCCTATGCAGCAGCTAAAGCCACACTGCCCTTGAGATTTAGACAAATTCAACTCAACATCCTATTCTATACCACATGAGAATTTAAAGGACATCTCCACCGTCATGCCCAAAATTTAATTATGGAGGACCCTGGGCTCAAATTCACTTGTGGCTTCCAGTTTCTGTCTCCTTTGGGATTCATATCACACATGTCTCATCAGCCAGAACTGTTCCCTTCTCTCTGCTCCCTGCCAACTCTTTCCTTGGATTATATGAAAGAAAATAAAATGAAACACCCCAAGGCATTTGTATGTGTAAAAGACAATATAAGCAAAATTGAATATTAGGTATTTCTAACTAAGAATATTTTACTGGCCACTTTTTTTCTGTATAACCCCTGCTATGTTACATCCTCATCCTCATTTTGTCCCTCCCTGCAATCTTTTCTTGCACCCCGCCCCGGCCAAAGTTGTCTCTTCATTTCTCTGATAGGTTGACTTAAATCTTTCTAAAAGTTGCCCTTGGGGCCTCACTTCCTATCTCTAAGTGGCTCACCAGGGTATTCTCCTAAACAAAGATGGTGATCTTCCTGAGAGACAGTGAGAGAAAGCAGATAAAATAACATATTTTTTCACCTTCTTGCAGACTAGTATAGATTAAAATGTTTTATGAATTTTGAAAACTGAAAAAGTTTATTTAGGATGGAATTTAAACAGGACCTTAAGGGATCAAAAGGATGATTGCATGACAAGATTGAATGGCAGAGAGTTTTTCAGAGAAAATTGATAGCTTGAACAAGAGTGCTTGGAACCCTTGTAGGAGCAGTCTGATTTAGTTTAAACGGAGCCTAGGTTAACTAATGTATGAAGAAAGCTAAAATAAGAAAAACTGGAAATACAAGGTAGAAATGGATCATCGAGGCTGGTATGTTCCATATTAGGTCTTTTGGAGAGCGGAGATTTTAAAGTATCTTAATTAGGAAGTGATAGGATACAAATGGCAGTTTAAAACTATGAATCTGGCAACAGCATGCTGGATAAATTTTGCCAAATGGTTAAAATTTGAGTATAGTACACTAGCCAAGTAATAGAGGCCTGAGGGTTTTTTTGTTTTTGAGGTCTGAGTTATTTTAAGTTGCTGTGGGAATGGAGAAGAGGAATATATGTTAGAAATTTTTTGAGTATAGACTCAATAAAACTTGATAATTGATCATTACAGATGGTAAGGAGGACAAGTAAGAGAAGATGTCTAAAGAGAAGCATATTTGGGAAGTGAGAGAAAGAGCTCATGATTGTAGAGCTTTTATATTGTAGAACCAGTGGTCAGGTAGAGGTGCCCAGCAGGCAATGAGAGGTAGAATTAAAGCTTGGAAGAGAAGTCAGGTTTAGAGATCAAAATCACCCCCATAGTGAAGACAGTATCTTTGCTTACACCTTTACAGGCAAGTAAAGCGTCCTCCTCTAGTTCAGTTCAGTTCAGTCTCTCAGTTGTGCCTAACTCTTTGCGACCCCATGGACTGCAGCTTGCCAAGCTTCCCTGTCCATCACCAACTCCCAGAGCTTGCTCAAAGCCCTGTCTGTCGAGTCAGTGATGTCCTTTTCTAACAACTCCACAAAATCAACAATATCCACTTCCAATCAAGGCAAAAGGCTAGAAATATTCTTCAGTCCAATTGCTCTGGGGAAAATCATATTTGTCTATTAAAAACCATGTTGTCAATAGGACATTAGCAAAATACAGATCAATACCAATAGGAGAAGGAAGAACACAGTTTCAAAACTGAATTGAACAAAATATTTCCTTACATTGACAGTCTTATAAAATTGTTTTAAATCTGGGAACTGCTTGGTATAGCCAAGATTAAACAAAGTTAATTTTTTGTGGGAATATGATCTTAAGATGCTTGTTTTTACGTTTTATTTATGAAAAGACTAGCTCAAATGCATTGCAAGTTATTATCACTCACATAGTCCTTTTACATACTATCTTGGCCTTGCAAAACACCATATGGAGCTTCATGTTTGATGGTGATTATTTAGCCATATTTGGAAGCATGAATTAGATTCTTGTGCAATCATGAAACTAACTCATTATTTCACAAACATTTCTTAAGCACTTACTAGGTACAAAACACTGTGCCCTTTCAGTTGTAGTAGAGCTCAGTTACGTCTGATTCTTTGCGACCCCCTGGACTGTGACCTGCCAGGCTCCTCTGACCATGGGAGTCTCCAGGCAAGAATACTGGAGTGGGTTGCCATGCCCTCCTTCCAGGGGATCTTCCCAACCCAGAGAGGGAACCTGCATCTCCTGTGGCTTCTGTATTGACAGGTGGTTTCTTTATCACTAAGCCACCTAGGAAGCCCACTAGTTACCAGAATATGACTCAAAACTAATTGTAGTAATTATACAGGCTTTCAGAGAATGTAAACAGAGTGAGAGTAATCCAAATAGGGCAAAAGGAACTCAGGTTGTACAAAGAGAGTTGAACTGAAATGAAATATAATGACATTCATATAAATCTTGCATTTATGAGAACTGTTTTGAAAAATACTTATTTGCATCCCAAGAAAACAATGGCTAGTGAGGGCAAATTTTTATTTTATTGAGTTATTTTATAACAATGGCAAATTGGAAGCAAGCTAAATGTATAACCATAAAGGATGATTTAAATGAATTAAGGCATATTTATATAGTATAAAACCATTGAAAATCATGCTTATGAATATAATACTTTTTACTTAGTATTATATTATGATATAATACTAAGTATGTGATATAATACTATTGTGATTTGATGCTAAGCTTTCCTGATGGCTCAGATGGTAAAGAATCCGCCTGCAATGCAGGAGACCTAAGTCCGATCCCTGGGTAGGGAGGATCAGCTAGAGAAGGGAATGGCAACCCACTCCAGTATTCTTGTCTGGAAAATCTCATGGGGTCTCATGAGTCCATGAGTTACCAAGGAGATGGAAACGACTGAACAATTAACACACACATACACAAAGTAAAAAGCTGTGAATAGATAAGATTTATAATAATTTTAGACATTTATATGTATTGGGTCCATTTTGTCTTCAAGGAAGATGTAAGCCTCTAACAATATTTTAAGACACCTAAAAATATCACAGGAAAATATTAATCTAAAATATTTATTATACTGTAAATACATATATTAAGGTAACTGTGTAGATATTAATTTTAGTTTTTTACTTAGTCTTTGTAGATTAGAAAAAACTCATTGAATTTTCCTGAAATTGTCATTAACATAATATTAATTTCAGATTTAAAAAATCTAAACATTGTGGAGAAGGAAATGGCAACCCATTCCAGTCTTCTTGCCTGGAGAATCCCAGGGACAGGGAAGCCTGCTGGACTGCCGTCTATGGGGTCGCATAGAGTCGGACACAACTGAAGCGACTAGGCAGCAGCAGCAGCAAACATTGTGAATATTTTGACTATATATCATGTAATTAAATAGTCTTGCTTAAAGTGGGACTTCATTTTGGAGTCACATAGCTATATAAATGAATCGTTGCCTTTAAATGGAACAGTAACACCTACTTTACGAAAGATACCTAAACTCCCTGGGCCTCAGTTTCTTTACCTGAAAAGCTGTGTTGAGAGCATGTTGCACCTTTTTCAAAACAGAATTCAGTAATTATTAGCAATCATCATTATTTACCTTGTGAAGTTTTCTGATGACTAAAATACTGTAGATAGGCAACATAGGTAGCTATTTATACAAAAAAATATATCAATATATGTCCATTTCTCCATCACCTTTTCCATGGAGCTGCTTTGATGAATGACTTCTAAAAATTTTTCTTGATTTTTAGGGGTATATTGTTATTTAGGTACTATTACTGCCTGCATCTTTATTCTTTTAATGCATTTTTAAAGTTGGTTATAAAGAGCATAAACTAAGCAAATGGTTAAAAGTAACTAATAAATGAAAGTAAAATGTGTGGTCAAGCCAGATAAAGAGGAAGGACTCCTCCAACTGATGACAATGGGTGCCATCTTGAAAACAGTCCCTATGAACTTGGGAAAGCGAAGATTGTAAGGAATATATTCAGGAGTCCATGTAGTAATAGGGTGCAAATAGAGGCAATTTCCTTAATATGAATCATGATGCATATACCTTCTAGCAATAACTTTCTGCTATGAGAAGAAATATATTCTCCTAGGAGTAGTCAGTGAAGAATAATATGCCTGCAAATTAAAGGAGAAAGAAAATTAAATTTCATATAGTAGATCATTAAAGATCTCTAAAACACTGTTCCATCCAAAAATAAGTTGAGAATGTGTTTCCTAGTTGGATATTGTCATCATTTTTTCTACAGTATATATTTATTTCTCAACAGAGAGAACATGCAAACGTTTGTAAATTTTCTTTCATTAAATGTTCTTGGGAAATTTACAGACTAGAACCCAAGTCTCAACTTGATTGTAAAGCATCACTAGAAGCTTTAAACTTGTCTTAGTCTCAGTGTCTTCAATCATAAAAAAGAAAGTCATTTGCCTCAAATGAAGACTTTTTTTGTAAGAATTAAATGAGATAATGCATGTTAATATCAAGATCCTTAATTAGCAGTTATTCCTCCATGAATATTCATTTCCAGCTCTTCTTTTCTTTTTCCTATCCTTTCCTTCCTCTCTACTTTCCTTCTAATCCTTCACTATAAATTCTTCCTGATTCTGAATACCATATAAGATAAATAATATGTATATATGATTTCACTTACATGTCTTTATTTTCATTACTTTTGGGGGGAAATCCTTTAAATTGGTATGGTTTATATTCCTTCATTATATTTTCCATTCTTTTGTGTATTATTCATGTCTAATAGAGTTATTGACAAATGGCTTTAGAAAATGTTATCAGTGGTCCTCACACATTTACTGAGTAGCAGACACTGTATTAGTCTGTTGAGAAAAACAGACGTCAAAAATGTATGAGTAGATATGTTAATTTGATGGTAGCCTCCCTTTTACCATATAAACATATATGTATACTTGATATATTTATATATCAAAATGTTATGTTATATACCTGAAATATATACATTTTCCTTTTTAAAATAATTTTGAAAATGAAAAGAATACATGAGAGAAGGTATAATAAATGCTGTCATAGACATACATCTGGGGTCAGTTTATCATTCTGTGAAATAGCCCCATTAGACCTGTCTCCTGATTGGGTTGTTTCATGTTAGGCTATTTAAGAATATTTTTTTGTTTGTTTTTCTAACTAGCTTGCTATAGAACTGTATGCTGTTTACTATAATTACATTATATTTGAATTTAAAAAATATACAATGTAATGGTTTGTTTGACCAAATTCTGGTATAGGAGAAAATGAAAAATAAATTTTAATGAACTAGTATTCAGCTAGCAGAGAAAAAGTTTAAACCCCAACTCCATTGCTTGCAAGTTTTGTGACTTTGAAAGTTGCTTATTTCTCAGGCCTCATTTTATTTATCTATAAAATGGGATCATGACAGTACCTCCTCAGAGTTTTATGAGGATTAGATGAAATAATATACATAAAATTCTTGCCACATAATAACTGGTTTAAAACAGGTATAAGTGTCATTAACATTATTATGACTTCAATGTCTGTTGTTTCATTAAAGCCATTAGCTATGATGGTTGTCCAGTGGAAATTAGTCAGAGAAGAAACTTTGCCATAATTTTCTACTAAAATCTAAAAATATATGTTCTCAAGCTTTTCAATAACTACAGATCATATTCTTTTAACTTTTACTATGTACCAGACCCTCTGACACACTTCAATTCAGTTCAGTTCAGTCGCTCAGTCGTGGCCGACTCTTTGCGACCCCATGAATCACAGCACGCCAGGCCTCCCTGTCCATCACCATCACCCGGAGTTCACTCAGACGCACATCCATCAAGTCCGTGATGCCATCCAGCCATCTCATCCTCGGTCGTCCCCTTCTCCTCCTGCCCCCAATCCCTCCCAGCATCAGAGTCTTTTCCAATGAGTCAACTCTTCGCATGAGGTGGCCAAAGTGCTGGAGTTTCAGCTTCAACATCAGTCCTTCCAAAGAAATCTCAGGGTTGATCTCCTTCAGAATGGACTGGTTGGATCTCCTTGCAGTCCAAGGGACTCTCAAGAGTCTTCTCTAACACCATAGTTCAAAAGCATCAATTCTTCGGTGCTCAGCTCTCTTCATAGTCCAACTCTCACATCCATACATGACCACAGGAAAAACCATAGCCTTGACTAGACGGACCTTAGTCGGCAAAGTAATGTCTGCTTTTGAATATGCTATCTAGGTTGGTCATAACTTTTCTTCCAAGGAGTAAGCATCTTCTAATTTCATGGCTGCAGTCACCATCTGCAGTGATTTTGGAGCCCAAAAAGATAAAGTCTGACACTGTTTCCCCATCTATTTCCCATGAAGTGATGGGACCAGATGCCATGATCTGACACACATGTATCAATTTGTTGATATTCACAATAACTCTGAAAGTCAGAATTACTGTACTTAACTATCTCACAGATAAAGAAAATGAGATGCAAAGTCAATTAGAAGAGCCGTTTGACCCAGTGTGCTTAACAACTGTACCATAAGATGTAGACCGTTAACAGGCAGAGAGAGGTAGGGATTTTTGTTTGTTTTCTTTCAAATTCAAATTTTTCTCAGTTGTGAATTATTTATGTCTTGGCCATGATTGGCCATCATCACTGGCTAATGATTTTTAATAAAGACACTTTTCTAAGTTTATTTATTTCTAATATAGTTTTGTTTTGTTTTGCTTTTATGCATGAGAAGAGCTTGTCTCAAGTTAAAACATTTGAGTAAAAATTTTTTTTAATAAAATTATGTAGATTTGAGAGAAATACTACAATTTGAAGCATAGTCTTGTAACATTTTAAAGTTGGAGAAGAAAAGAATAGTGGCATCATGATATTTCTTTGTCAACAACCTAAATTTTTATGAGGATGCCTTTAAGCTTTTTTAAAACTTGGTAAGTTAAAAATGTGCTAAAAGCATATCTTTAGTCTTTACGCTGCCTCTGCTGGTATTACTTCTCCACACCTCTTTTCCCCTCATCTTCCCCACCTCCCACCCTTCTCCTCCTCCTTTTCTGTAGAATGAACTTGGAATTTTCTCAGAAATACGTTTTGAGATAACCTACTTCCATTATCACATTTTTTAAGGTTTCTTCCATGTGTTGTAGTTTCATTTTATTCAATGTTCTTTCTCAAAAACAACTGAAATGTTTAGGTTGAATTTAGGTTTTCTATTTATCAAGTTGATTTTGAAATGCTTTTTCTTTACTTCACTGACTTGAATTTCTGCAGTGTCAATTTTATTACTTCAAAGTAGATTTTCGTTTAGCTATTGTAATTGTGGTTTCTTTTATCATCTTTTAAGTCTCTAATTCTATGTCTTTTGAGGTAACCTATTGTTGTTTCCTTGCCACTTTTTTCTCTGTTTCATAAACTCATGAAATCTTATATTTTATAATCATATAAAAATAATTCTATTTCCTTGCCATAATGTTTTATGGATATGCAGACAGTAAGGCTTATCTTCTTTTATTTGATAAGTTAATCATGCCAGTAAGTGCATAGCATTAGCCCTGAGACTACAAGAGCACTCATGTTACTTCATAACATATATTAAGTGAAATTTTGAGTTAAGCACTGAACACACAGAAACTCCACACACCCCTCAGTTTTAAAATGGTAAAACCATCTAACTCATAGTTCAGTTTCTTATATCACATAAGCATTTATCTAATGTCTTCTGTTTAACTGTGATATACTACTTTTTGCTTACACCTTACCATGCTCTCATAACACTTTGTGATTTCATCTCTGATAGCAGTTATCAAAATAGCAATTTAAAAAGCAATGTTATGATTAGTTTCATATGTGTCTCCTTCCTTAGAATGCATTCTCCATAAAGTCCCGGTATGTGTTGGTTTTGCTTTCTTTCTTTTTTTTTTTTCCTTTTCATGGATGTCAAGGGCAGAAGTAGGACTTCATCAGATTCCTCTACTGACTGTCATACTACCATCATTTGTTGATTTTACTCAACCATTTATTAATTTGTTCACTTCCTTTTATTTGCATTCCCCATTCCCATTTCTGTCCATCCACCCATAAGCAATGATTGTAATGTGTTTCATTTGTGCATATTCTTATAAAGTACATAAGAGCTCATTATATGTCTTGCTATTTTTGCTCAGCACTGATTTAGAATTTCATCCATATTGCTATAAGTCCATTCTCTATTACTTCTAACTGATTTAACATAGTCTGTTGTATGGAACTAGCACATTTACGATAACCTCTAACTCTTCACTAACAAAAACAACCTACTGATGTGAATCCTTTTGTATTTGAGTGGCATTGCTGGGTCATAGTCTGTGCATATTCTGGATTTGCCAAAGTGCAGCCAGATTTTTCTCCAGAATGTCTGTCTCAGTATATAACATCTACAGGAATTTAATGAGTGTTCTTGTATCACTGCCAACACTTGGCATGATTCAGCCTTCTAAATTTTTTTTTTCAATAGGATAAGTAAAAAGTGACATCAGTGTTTTAATTTCCATTTCTCTAACTACATGAATTTGGACATCATTTGTTTGATTGTCAGGCATTTTTCCAGGGGGTTTCCCTTTCATTTATTGAGTGTTCTTTATCCTTGGCTTGTTTTTCAATTGAGTTGCTCTCTTTTTCTTATTGACTAGCTTGTTAATATAGCTATAAATCTTGTCTGGTTTGCATATTGCAAATTAAGTTTTCTCTCTCAATTTGCCATCTGATTGTGAATTTTTTCCATTTGGTCTTCAGCAAATAAAAATCTTTAATCTTTATTTTCTAAAATTCATTATCTCTTTGCCTTAATGTTTTTGGAATTCTGTTTGGGATATCTTTCCTCAAATCTAGATGATGAAAAGTTAGTCTTACATTTGTGGTTTTGCCTTTATAATGTAGTAGTTAAGACCAAGATTATTGCAATTCTTACTATTTGAATTTACCAACTTGGCTCATTCAATTAATAGCTGAGTGTATTTGGAAAACTTAAATTCTATACAGATGGCGTGTATGAAAATGCGAATAGTAATACTAATGGACTCATAAGATTGTTGTGAGAGTCAAAGGAAATAATATATTAAAAAAACAAAAACTTTAAAAACTGTCCATCTGTTTATATAAGTACTACATATATGTTCCTATTTTGAACATATATATATATATATATATATTCAATAGAAATCCAGTTTTATTTTTATACATACTGTAAAACATTTTTCTTAATATTGTATGCTAAAAATTCAGTAATATCCTATGGATTTTTTGATGGCAGGTTATCAGATACTGACTTTCCAGATATTCAAAGATTGGTTAGTAAACTCACTATTTTGTTTCATTGTTTCACTTGGGTCTTGCTGAACCAAAGCCATACTGGTTTTATTGCCAGAACTTTTATCTTATTATATGAGAGAGCAAACATCTACTCTTTGCTCTTCTTTTTCAGAGAAAAAAAAAAAAAGCTATTTGTTTGTCTTTATCTTTCCATATAAATTTTAAAATGATTGCACTGAATTCTAAAAATCATCTGGGTGAAATTTAGCTTTTGATTGCATTGAATTTATCTATTAATATGCAGGAAATTAAATATTTTATTATTTAGCAATTCTAAATAATGGCACAGAATGTTTTTGCTTTCAAATATTTGATGTTTTTAAAAGAAATTAATGTTTCTCCACTGAAATCTTGGGCTAAGATTTAAGTTGTTAAGTTAAAATCCATAGATACTGTTTAATTTTGTACTATTGAAATTGCATTTTGACTTTGGATAATGCTGATGTGAAAAGAAATTACTATTGGTTTTTTAAGGTTGTTTTTGTATCCAAAAAGGAGATAAAAAATACTCCGAATTTAATCATGCTGACTTTTCTTACTATTCATATCATTTACTAGTAATGACAACTTTATTTCCTTTTTCCATTTTTCTAATCTTTTAGTTATTTTGCTTTTCTCATAGAGTTATCAGGACCCTCCAGGTCTCCATTAAGCAGTTGTGATAATAATGAGTGTGATGTCTTTCTGCTGTGTGTAGAAGGAAAGTATCTAAGGTTTCCCTACTGAGTATAACTTTCACTTAGGTCTTGGTATGTAACCTTTATCAAGTTTCCTTCTTTGATAAGCATTTCTTTTTAATCACATAATACTGCTGAAATCTAGAGAATTCTGTGAACATGCATATTGAGATAATTCATGATTTTTTACTTATAATTAACTTTTGTGATAAATTATTATGATAGATCTTCTAGACTGAATCTTCCTTGCAATCCTGAGCTAAGTACATTTGGTCATAGTACATTATTTTACTCCAAAATATAGCACACATACCAAAAAGTTCATAAAACCTGTGTAAACATAATTCTATGAATAACTATGAAGTGAACACCAAGATCAAAAGTAAGATTTTATTAGCACTAGCTCCTTCTATGGGTTACTTCCTGATCTCAAACCACTCAAGTCTTTGAAGTAACTATACCCTAACTTTGCCAATGATCATTTCCTTGCTTTTCTTTATTGTTTTACCAATATGCCCAAATAACATTTTTGGTCTCACTTTTTTAAACTCTAGATGAATGGAGTGATATTTATATATTTCTTGGGTCTAGACTTGTATTTTCATATTATGATATTATACCATGCTCTCAAATATAGTTATAGTACATTTATTGTTCCTGATGTATAATATTCCATTATATATTTGTTTATGCATTTTACTCTTGGTAGACAGCTATTATTTCTAGCTTGTCTATCATAAATCGGTTCTGCTAAGAAATCTTCTGTGCATGCACTCTGATGTGTAGATATATATGTATATACATAAACGCATATATAGGGCTTCCCAAATGGCACAGTGGTAAAGAATCCACCTGCCAACTCAGGAGATGCAAGAGATATGCTTTTGAGCCCTGGTTCAGGAAGATCCCCTGAAGCCAGAAATGGCAACCCACTCCAGTATCCTTACCTGGGAAATCCCATGGACAGAGGAGCCTGGCAGGCTACAGTCCATGAGATTGCAGAGTCAGACACAACTGAGCACAAACATGTGTGTACATACACACACACGTATGTATGTATACAGGCACCTAAGGAGATGACTTGTTGGCTTACAGAATATACATGCCTCTGACATTAATGGATGATGATGCCACAACCATTATTTTTTGAATAATTCTTGTATCAGTTTTTCAAAGCTCTGTCTTTGGCAGCTTGAGTCATGAAATGTAGTAAGTATAGATTAACTGGTTTCTTGGCTGTAGCATAACCAAATTTCTTGTAAAGAGATGAATTATTTTCTCCATCCCTCCTCAGCTAAGATAATTTGATATTTTAAAATCTGACACTTGAAACATCCCACATTCAGATTATCAATTAAAGAAACTAACTGCTATTAGAAGTTAATTCTAAGAAGCAAGGATTTAGCCTCACTTGATATAAAACTCTGCGTATAAGTTAAATAAGCACGGTGACAATATACAGCCTTGACATACTCCTTTTCCTATTTGGAACCAGTCTGTTGTTCCATGTCCAGTTCTAACTGTTGCTTCCTGACCTGCCTATAGGTTTCTCAAGAGGCAGGTCAGGTGCTCTGGTATTCCCATCTTTTTCAGAATTTTCCACAATTGATTGTGATCCACACAGTCAAAGGCTTTGGCATAATCAATAAAGCAGAAATAGATCTTTTTCTGGAACTCTCTTGTTTTTTCCCTGATCCAGCGGATGTTGGCAATTTGATCTCTGGTTCCTCTGCCTTTTCTAAAACCAGTTTGAACATCTGGAAGTTCCCAGTTCACATACTGCTGAAGCCTGGCTTGGAGAATTTTGAGCATTACTTTACTAGAATGTGAGATGAGTGCAATTGTGTGGTAGTTTGACCATTCTTTGGCATTGCCTTTCTTTGGGATTGGAATGAAAACTGACCTTTTCCAGTCCTGTGGCCACTGCCGAGTTTTACAGATTTGCTGGCATATAGAGTGCAGCACTTTCACAGCATCCTCTTTGAGGATCTGAAACAGCTCAACTGGAATTCCATCACCTCCACTAGCTTTGTTCATAGTGATGCTTTCTAAGGCCCACTTGACTTCACATTCCAGGATGTCTGGCTCTAGGTGAGTAATCACACCATCATGATTATCTTGGTTGTGAAGATCTTTTATGTATAGTTCTTCTGTGTATTCTTGCCACCTCTTCTTGATATCTTCTGCTTCTGTTACGTCCATACCATTTATATGCAGAGTACATCATGAAAAACGCTGGGCTGGAAGAAGCACAAGCTGGAATCAAGATTGCCAGGAGAAATATCAATAACCTCAGATATGCAGATGACACCACCCTTATGGCAGAAAGTGAAGAGGAACTAAAAAGCCTCTTGATGAAAGTGAAAGTGAAGAGTAAAAAAGTTGGCTTAAAGCTCAACATTCAGAAAACGAAGATCATGGCATCCAGTCCGATCCCTTCATGGGAAATAGATGGGGAAAGAGTGGAAACAGTGGCAGACTTTATTTTTTTGAGCTCCAAAGTCACTGCAGATGGTGACTGCAGCCATGAAATTAGAAGACACTCCTTGGAAGAAAAGTTATGACCAACTTAGATAGCATATTCAAAAGCAGAGACATTACTTTGCCGACTAAGGTCCGTCTAGTCAAGGCTATGGTTTTTCCTGTGGTCATGTATGGATGTGAGAGTTGGACTTTGAAGAAAGCTGAGCACTGAAAAATTGATGCTTTTTAACAGTGGTGTTGGAGAAGACTCTTGAGAGTCCCTTGGACTGCAAGGAGATCCAACCAGTCCATTCTGAAGGAGATCAACCCTGGGATTTCTTTGGAAGGACTGATGTTGAAGCTGAAACTCCAGCACTTTGGCCACCTCATGCGAAGAGTTGACTCATTGGAAAAGACTCTGATGCTGGGAGGGATTGGGGGTGGGAGAAGGGGACGACAGAGGATGAGATGGCTGGATGGCATCACTGACTCAATGGATGTGGGTCTGAGTGAACGCCGGGAGTTGGTGATGGACAGGGAGGCCTGGTGTGCTGCGATTCATGGGGTCACAAAGAGTCAGACTTGACTGAGCGACCGAACTGAACTGAACAGATACAAAACTCAAGTAATGTAATAAGATTTTCTCTACTTTTCTCTGTTTTATTTCATCCTCCAATCTTCCCTCCCCCTTTGTTTTTTTTCACTCACTCCCTCCAGGTCTCGACTATGGTCATTGTGTTGAAGCAAATGACTGCTGAATCACAGAGTACTGTCTTTCCACCTTAGCAGTCTATGTGGAAAGAGAGAAACTATCCTGTGTGTTTTCCTGGAAAAGTCCCAACATGCGCACATTAGTTTCTCTGTATCATTCACCTTCCCTGATTGTGAGGATTTAGAAGATGGACCATCCAGACTGCCCACTTTATCAAGAATATGGAGTGATTTCACAGAGGAAATGATATCTGTGCAGATACATAACTTGTTCTCATCAAGTAGTTCTTTGTTCACTTATATCTTGCCTCCTTTCCCTTCTTCATTCTCATTGTCCAGCAGGATGGGTAGTACATCAGGTATTCAAAAAAGTTTATATGAATGAAATATAAGAAATGTCTCCCTTTACATTCCCCAATGTAAAGGATATTTTATAAAAACCCATCTTTATGTAAAGAGGATAAAAATCTAAAATTGCATACAGCAACCTATCTTTGACAAGACTTTTCCTTACATGATGCATTCTATATATATTCTTATATAATTATTTCTATAGATTCTGTAATTTTACTTATTTCACCTTGTTTGAGAGCTGAGGTTTTGTGCTGTCATGGTAAGTAAATGTTTTCTAAACTGTTACATGACATACTTATAAAAATTGAAATCACAGCCCTGGATCCTGTATATTTCAAATAGTGCCAGATGCCATGAAGTCATATGCAGATGTCTTATATCTACAAAATTATAACAGCAGTTGGGTTTCTTTCATCTGAATATTTCTGCTTAGAAGGGTTAAGTAGCCTAGCAGGCAGTGGAAAACTGAAACCTTCTGTTTAGCCAAGGGGCTGAAATGAGGCAAACAACCACATCAGATGCTCGGTTAATATCCTCAACTGGAGGAGGGGCTGCCTCGATGAATGTAGAACTTGTACTTTGGAAAGATCAGAGAAGAGAGTAAGTTCATTGTTGATTCCTAGAGACAGTGATCTTTGCAGGTGCAAGGCTAATTCTGACCTAGTTGAATGAATTACAGAACTTTCCCAAACGGGAGGAATATTTCAGGATCAAGTTCAGTCATTTCCCGACATATTCTACAACTGAAATGATGGTGATAACACTGGGAAAGAGTGTAGAGCCTCAAGTAGCCTTTGGTTTGATTTACTTGCAACTTTTGTTTCTAATTCAGTCCAGAAAGATAATTTTGTGCTTTGTATACATTCTGCCCTTTCTCCTGGGGACATCTTTCCCTCCCCCATCCACCTGGAAAACGTCCAGTGCTCATATGAGCTCATGTTCTGTCTCCTCTATGAGCTCTTCCCTAAGTTTCCTTAAGCAGATCTGAATGTTCCTTACACACTGGGTCCTTATGTATGTCTTTATGAAATCTGGTATTTCATTATATTATGTAGTACATATAATGAAATACCAGATTTCATCAAGGACACAAATATGGGGACCCAAATATGGGGCTTCCCTGGTGGCTCAGCAGTAAAGAATTCACCTCCCATGCAGGAGCCACAGGAAACATGGGTTCAGTCCCTGAGTCAGGAAGAGCCCCTGGAGAAGGGAATGGCTATCCACTCCAGTATTCTTGCCTGGAGAATTCCATGGACAGAGGAGCCTAGCAGACTACAGTCTATAGGGTCACAAAGAGTTGGACATGACTGAAGTGNTCTATGTGGAAAGAGAGAAACTATCCTGTGTGTTTTCCTGGAAAAGTCCCAACATGCGCACATTAGTTTCTCTGTATCATTCACCTTCCCTGATTGTGAGGATTTAGAAGATGGACCATCCAGACTGCCCACTTTATCAAGAATATGGAGTGATTTCACAGAGGAAATGATATCTGTGCAGATACATAACTTGTTCTCATCAAGTAGTTCTTTGTTCACTTATATCTTGCCTCCTTTCCCTTCTTCATTCTCATTGTCCAGCAGGATGGGTAGTACATCAGGTATTCAAAAAAGTTTATATGAATGAAATATAAGAAATGTCTCCCTTTACATTCCCCAATGTAAAGGATATTTTATAAAAACCCATCTTTATGTAAAGAGGATAAAAATCTAAAATTGCATACAGCAACCTATCTTTGACAAGACTTTTCCTTACATGATGCATTCTATATATATTCTTATATAATTATTTCTATAGATTCTGTAATTTTACTTATTTCACCTTGTTTGAGAGCTGAGGTTTTGTGCTGTCATGGTAAGTAAATGTTTTCTAAACTGTTACATGACATACTTATAAAAATTGAAATCACAGCCCTGGATCCTGTATATTTCAAATAGTGCCAGATGCCATGAAGTCATATGCAGATGTCTTATATCTACAAAATTATAACAGCAGTTGGGTTTCTTTCATCTGAATATTTCTGCTTAGAAGGGTTAAGTAGCCTAGCAGGCAGTGGAAAACTGAAACCTTCTGTTTAGCCAAGGGGCTGAAATGAGGCAAACAACCACATCAGATGCTCGGTTAATATCCTCAACTGGAGGAGGGGCTGCCTCGATGAATGTAGAACTTGTACTTTGGAAAGATCAGAGAAGAGAGTAAGTTCATTGTTGATTCCTAGAGACAGTGATCTTTGCAGGTGCAAGGCTAATTCTGACCTAGTTGAATGAATTACAGAACTTTCCCAAACGGGAGGAATATTTCAGGATCAAGTTCAGTCATTTCCCGACATATTCTACAACTGAAATGATGGTGATAACACTGGGAAAGAGTGTAGAGCCTCAAGTAGCCTTTGGTTTGATTTACTTGCAACTTTTGTTTCTAATTCAGTCCAGAAAGATAATTTTGTGCTTTGTATACATTCTGCCCTTTCTCCTGGGGACATCTTTCCCTCCCCCATCCACCTGGAAAACGTCCAGTGCTCATATGAGCTCATGTTCTGTCTCCTCTATGAGCTCTTCCCTAAGTTTCCTTAAGCAGATCTGAATGTTCCTTACACACTGGGTCCTTATGTATGTCTTTATGAAATCTGGTATTTCATTATATTATGTAGTACATATAATGAAATACCAGATTTCATCAAGGACACAAATATGGGGACCCAAATATGGGGCTTCCCTGGTGGCTCAGCAGTAAAGAATTCACCTCCCATGCAGGAGCCACAGGAAACATGGGTTCAGTCCCTGAGTCAGGAAGAGCCCCTGGAGAAGGGAATGGCTATCCACTCCAGTATTCTTGCCTGGAGAATTCCATGGACAGAGGAGCCTAGCAGACTACAGTCTATAGGGTCACAAAGAGTTGGACATGACTGAAGTGGCTTAACATGCAGCATGTAGTATATAGTATGGTTGATTATTGATATCTGACACAGTCAACAAAGCAGTAGAATGTTTCTTTTCATCTTTGTACTACAATCACAGGAAAATGATAAATATTCAATAAATATTGTTAAATGGATTTATTTGTAATCTAATATATTTTAGGTCTTTAACATTTTTCAAGTACTTTTTTATCCATTACCTCATTTAAACAATCAAACAATGCTGTGTGGTAAGCAAACCAGATATAATTACCCCCATTTTATGGGTGAGAAAACTGAAACATAAAAATGATATGTATTTTGCTTAGAATCCACAGCTTATAAGTATCAGGATTAAACTAGAAAGCAAGTCTTCTTAGTTTAGCCAGAGTCTATGTGAAGCCTATAATTCTCTCACAGGCCAAGAATCATTGTCTCAGGGCCCCCAGATCTTTAACATGCAGCTAGGCCTGTTGGAACGCTTTCTCTAATCCTGCAAAACCCTATCTTCTGTTCTTGTTTTCAGTGCCTGACATCTTCCTGTCCTCCACATGTATTTGGATTTTGGATTTCAGGTTTCTGGGTGCACATGATATCATTTGCCTGGGTTGCTTTTACTGATCCCTCTGCCTATCCAAAGCACAATGTCCTAGTATGCATCTTTGTTGCTGGCCCCACGTCTCTTTCTAAATATACCTTATCTTCCAGTGCAGGGCAGCCCAGTGACCTTTCCATTTCATTGCTGCTCCATATGGATTGATATTTCTACATGTTTTATGGATTAAAAATAATGACTACTACTCATAATTACTAATATTTCTGAGAGCAAGCTGTGCTCCAAGCAGAGTGTTCAATAGGCATTACCTCATTTGATCCTGAGAACAAAGTCCTGACAGAGAACTAATATTATATTCACTTTACAAAGGAAGAAATTGATGCTTGGAGAAGTTATGTAACATATGCCCCCCTTGACACAGCTAGTAAAAATTTCAAGATGGTTCTAACTAAATGGAATCAAATTCCTGAAGGGTGTCTTTACAGTATTTGTGCATGCATGCTTAGTCACTCAGTCGGGTCTGACTCTGCAACCCCATGGATTATAATCTACCAGATTTTCTATAAAAACAACTAATATACAGAATGGTATAGCTTGAATAATATGACTGGAAAAAAAATAGGTGATGAAGCACAGTCATCACTTGATAGATGAGGTGTTCAAAAACTGCTGTTGGAGTAAGGCTTCATTTCCAATCTCTAATTTTATTAACTTTATAAAAGTGAGTATGCTTAAGTGGCCTCATCTACATGCCCTAGAGGTAAGCGTTTGTTTTGAATATTCTAAAGCACCCAGAAGTTTTCAAGATCATGAAACTTTTTCCATCTGGCTATTAAAGGATTTGAGTTGCTTCCCATGGACATACTCATTTGATTCTTTTATTAACATGAATTCCCAGCTTCATATATGTAAATACAGATTTTCTTTTAAACAACTACAAAATGCAAATAGAACAATGTTAACCTTATGAAATTTGTGTCTGACATTTGCTCTTGTTGTATCTTTAAGACTTTGGATGAAGGACAAAATGTCTGCCGTGCCCCTCAAGGTCACCTGTGTCTCGGTGCTTCCCTGCTTTCTCACTCTCTCCATTTGAGCTCTTCAGGTTTCTCCACACTCTCTTTTGTCCAAGACTTTACGTGTTGTTCCTTTTGTTCCACTCCTCCCGTAGCTCTCCTTTTTTCAAACCCAACCTTGGGGTAAAAGTAAATTTCCAAGGATTTTTTTCTTAGAGCCCTTACCCCAGGTTTGCTCCCCTATTGTGCCTCTTTAGCATCCTATCCTCCTTCCTAACCCTCATAGCACCTGTCACTACATGTTCAGCATTCATCTTCTGGACAAATTCATGACTCATGGAATCCTTCACCATGATTGCACATGGTCAGTGCTCAGTAAATATTTGATACATTGATGACTGGAGGTATTTCTGTGCTAAAGCCAGTGTTGTATAACCATTATTAAAACAAGACAATTTAAAGCAAACACATCTGGACTTAGTGAGCCAATTGGGCATTGGAACCATCCATACCCTCACTTTAAGATCTGCCTTAGTTGCCACAGTCATCATATTATTTAAGGGACCTTGGACTGTAATTCATAGAAAACCCAACTCAAACCAACTTAAGATAGAATTCATGGGCTCACATAGTAGGAAGATAGGAAGGAAGAGTGGGCTTCCTGGGATAATCTGATCCACCTCATGTCTCAGACACTAGCCATGGTACCAGCATAATATCCTGTCTTGTTCCCCTATGGTTGGGGGTTGTAGTATTAAGGCTACATGCTTCTTTAGCCATGTCTAGTGGAAAACAGTGAGAGACTTTCTCTTCTTTGAATTTCTCATAAAAACAACAAGTTGTTGTTGTTGTTGTTGTTTTTCTTGAAATAACTAGGCTTACTTCATTTTGTATCTTATTGGTTCTTTCAACTCTTTGCCTCTTTCTCATACTTTCTATAAGGGAAAATATCATTGATTTATGCCCCGGTTCCTGGGTCAACCATTCTCATCTCTTATATGGGAGGAGTGGGTTTACCATGATTGATTTTCTGGGCCTTCTTCTGGAGTATCATATTATTGATTCTAAATGGCAAGAGATGAGAGAAATGGCCCACTACTATCATACACTCACAATTACAGAAGTATTACTCTCATATCCACTAATATTTTTTTAAGCCTAAAAATCAAAGTGCAGTCAAATGTTATATCAAAACCAAGATTCATTCTGGGAGAAACACAGAAAGTATCCTTATGAGGGAGAAGTCCAAGGAACATTTGTGACTCCATGCCTTTCTTGCTTAAGATAGGCATGATAAGCAGGGCAAGGAAGGCAAGGAAGTGTTGTAGATCCACAAACAAATCAATTTGTTCTATAAAACAGTCAATTTTAGCACCCCTCTCATATTCAAAAGAACACATTTAATACCAAAAGGATGGAAGGATCTTGAGTGGTCTCTCAGAGTGTTGAATTAAAACAAAGATTAATTTTTCACTTAAGAGACATTTAGTATTACATTTTAAGGAGCTTAAAATTGATGTTTCTTCTGTGCTGAAGTTATACTTTCCATCACTTTTTTTTTTAACATGATCTTCTGGAGATCTAAATGCACTGTAAGGTTAAAAATGGTCTTCTTTTTCTGAGAACATTTTTTTTTTCCTTTTTGGACTGTAACTTTCCTTTCTGTTTTGTCCTCCATATGTCCCCTCATAAATATAATTCTGGCACTGGGATCCAAGCAGCACTTCCCAGCACTTGCATAGTCAGCATTAAGCCACTAAGATATGAGATCATGTTAGCTCTGTGCCATTTAATCATTTTATATTCCTTCAGCAAATGAATACTGAGTACCTACTATGTGTGAAGCACTGCACTGGGTGCTCAGATCTCTAGATGAGATACATGTATTGTATCAATAGCATTAGGAACACAACCGAGCAAATTGGCTGATGCCCAGAATAAGAGCTAAAGAGAGTGAAATGATGGGAAGTTGTTTGCATGGTTGAGAAATGCTTTAGGAAGGAATACTTGAGCTAGGATGTAGAGTGGACAGGGTTTGATTTGGACAGAGCAGAGGGTGAGCATTTCAAGAAGAGAACAGAGAAAAAAATTCAAAATGTAGGGTTGAGTAAGGCATTCATAAAATGTTGGATATAGACAAGACTAGAAGGAATTGAAGATCCCTACCATGGAATCATGAACTCTCAACGTAGAAAGAAAATTAGGACCAGATCTCAAAGGGCTTGGAATGCTCTTTGTAAGACACTTAAATGTTTTTCTTCATGGAGTAGGGAGTCACAGAAAATTTGGAGACTATGTATAGGGAATAAAATGATGAAAGTCACATCTCCAGAAGATTTCTGTTTATGAAAAGCCTCAGTGAGGAAAGAGTCAAGATTAAAAAATATGTTCATAGTTCTAGTATGTCAAGGGAAAGATTTAACTGTGAAAGTGATAGAAATTATTGAGGAAGAGAAGGATCACAGAGAACCAAGAAGGAATCAGTCACTAGAACTTAAATTTTCAGCCTATATGATTGAGTTATTCTTAATGCGATTAATAAAGTAGTAGGGTAGTGGGTGCCAATGGACTAATCGTTGCTCCCAGCCCTGGTGTCACATTATAATTACATGCAGAGTTTTAAAAAATGCTATTGTTTGAGCCCCATGTAAATAATGTCATGGTTGATGCTTGGGCATTATTATTATTTTTTTTAAACAAACTATGTCAAGGATTAAGAACCACTGGGAAAGATGATGATGAGTTCAGCTTCTGAGAAAACATTCTCTCATTATATCAGGGTATATTTTATCAGATATTTTAGAGGGAGGAAGACAGAGAGAGAATGGAAGAAATGTCTGCTTCTGTCATGATTAGCGGAGTTCAGGAGCCTGACGGCTGTTCCCCTATTGTGAGGCATATTACACAGCTCCAATCCTTGATCATATTACACAGCTCTGATCCTTGATCTTGCCTTTAAAAAATACAGTCCAACTGAAGCAATTTGCTATTATTTTTCAAAAAAATTTGCACGCAACCCACTAGTCACTTCTATATTCTAACATTAAAAATGCATTTTCACTTTCAGGATTGTTCATTTGCTTCTTCTTTGTTAAAAAAAAAAAAATTACTTCATTAGTTTCAAGGAGGAAAAACACTAAAATTGTAGTAATCAGATGCATTAAACATTTATAACTTTGTGTATCAATCTGAAATATGAAGTTTTTCTATTTCCTCTTTTCCATCCCTTGAAGGGAAGTCATCTTGTACTTTATATGGATAAATATCAAGAGGTGACAGAGTTTATTCATGGCTGTTTCCTTGCATAAATGCTTTATTCTTCAAGAAAAACGTTTCTAATCAAGAGTTTTATCCTCATCACCACCCTCACTCTGTTCACACTGGGAGGTCAGCACCTTCTGTTTCTGACATTGTAATTTATTGCTGTTGGAGAGATTGAGTATTTGTATAGGATTTCTACCATAATTCAGCTTTGTTGCAAAGTCTTACCAAGTATAACTTCTTAAGAATACTTTCTGAAGAATACTTGGTAGAATTCAAAACCGACCAAATATATTTGGACTCAGCAAATGGATATAAATATAAATAGTATAGAGACAGATTTAATGTAAAATAAGGTGTGTGAGTATATGCATAGATATGCAAATGGATGCTATATGTAGGTCTTAGACATGAGTTTCTTTTTTTTTTCTTCAGCCAAAGGACAGTTACATTTGAGATGATTTGACGAATTAGCACTATATCTGTCGCAGGACTTAAATGTGTGTGAAGGCTTTTTTTTTTTTTAATTAAAAGACACATGTTTTAAATTCAGATTTTCAAATCGTGATGAAAATTGAGAAGATTTTTGCCCTTTTGCCTTGTATTTTGAAAATAAACTACTGTGGAAGACAGTGAAAAGTAGAAGTAGCCTCTTCAGAGGAAAAACCATTCTGTAAAAAGCTGGGGGGACATTTACAATCAAAAGCACACCTTGGGGGGAACTTGGAAAAGGGCACTTGCGTTTCCCTGAGAGCTGAGAATTTATGCAGTGATTGTCTTCCAAAAGAGCCCTCTCCCCTTTACCAGTTATCCAGTGGTTTTGATACTAGAATGAGTCCAAGAGCCTGAAGCAATACCTCTGAGTATCTGTTCATCCAAGCAGATGGTATCTCAAGATCTCCTGTTAAGAAGACAGCCTGTCTTCTGTCTCCGGGAATCTATAAGTAACCTTTACTTTCAAGGCGTTCTCTCAAATGTTTAAATAAACTCAGCCAACTTTTTTCTTATTCTGACCTCAGTGGAGCTCAAAAACAGCTGGCCTACATTTTCCTAATAATAGCCCTTCATATATTTGAAGAGAGTTATAATATCCTTCTTCAGCCATCTCTCTTCCAGACAAAATGATGCAAACTCCTCTAGCCTTTTATCAAGGGTCCTCTTCGTCAATGTATTGCTCTTTCCTTAGATGTTGCCTGATTTTTCAACATCCTTTTAAAAGTATTAACAGGCCAGAATGAGCATAAAATTTTTCCACAGGACTACAGAAGATGAATCTGAAAATGTGGTTGTCTGTATTTTGTATCTGTAGTAATGATAAGTTTTGGTAGATTTCTTTAATATAATTTGTATTTCTTAAATAGTTTATTTACATTATTTATTTATTTATATTGCTTATTTTTCTTTAATTAAATTTTAATTATGGCTCCCTGAGGCCATTGTTTTTATCCATATTGTTTAGCTAATGAAGAAACCACCACAATTAACCAAATGCTCAAGAAAACAGAAAGAAACAAAATTAAGACTAGGACCAAGGACTTCTTCGCATACTAACTAGTATAATCAGCCTTCCCAGTCCATGGTTTCACATCCCTGGATTTAACCAACTTTAGATCCAAAATATCCGAGAAAAATTCCAGAAAGTTCCAAAAAGCAAAATTTGATTTTTGTGTATCCTTGTAGCTATTTAGTGATACACAGCATTTACATTGTGTTAGATATTATAAGTAGTCTAAAGATGATTTAAAGTATTTGGGAGGATATGCATAGGTTATATGTGAATACTGCACATATTATTTAAGGGATTTGAGCATCTGTGGATTCTTGTATCCTTAAGGAGTAGACAGTGTCCTGGAATCAATCTCCTGTGGATACCTAGCAAAGAAAGCTTCATTTACCCATACTTTTGGTTTGAAATTGTATGTGAATATGCATGTGTTAAATATCAGTCCAATATTTATATTTATGTTTAGTTGATATGGTTTAAGATTAAAGGTGGAAAATAATTGTTGTATGGTTAATTCAAGAAAAACAGTCCTGGGCACTTTTATAGGATTGTACAAATGAAATGGAATACTTTGGTTATAATTGTTTATATTAATATACTAATGTTGAGTTATGTGTTGCAAGTTCCATGAAATTTAGTGTACAAAAACAAACATTCACCATCAGTCTATTTCTTAACAACTTATTTAGACAAATGACGTCCTTGATCTCATGAAGCTCACATGTTAGTAGAGAAGGAATTAGATATATATAATGATTTGAATGCAAACCTGAATGAAGTAAAGAAACATCATTGTACATGATGATATGGACTTTGATAAAAATCCATTAGAGGTTTTGGAGAAAGAGAGCTTTTACTAATGTGCAAAGCATAGAATATAGGAAGCAAGAAGAAAAGTAGGCCGCCCATTTAGTTGACTCTTGTTGTGGTCCATACAGATGATAGTGGCTTGAACTTGGGTATTATGGTAAAAGTTCTGAGAAGTTAGTCCCTGGATGTATTGCGAAAGTAAATGAGGCAGGATTTCTTAATTGACTGAATGTGGAGTGGGAAAGGAAAATAAGAGTCAAAGATGATTTCAAGGTTTCTGGCCCAAGTAACTGGGTGTATAGCAGGGCTATATACTGCAATAAAAAAAAAACACGGAGATAGGAGTTGGGAGATCAAGTTTGGCTGAGAATATACTATATTTGGGATGGCTCCTAGATAGCAAAGTAGAAATATCCTAGTATTGTTAGCTAAATGAATCAAGATTATAGTAGGAAGTTCGGTGCTAGAAGTTGTAAGTGTGAAGTCAACAGCCTACAAGTGATATTGGGTTGATATTTCTTCCATAACCCAATAGTTAAGGAAGAAAAAAAAAAGAGAGATTGAAGACTGAGCCCCGACACACTCCCATGTTTAAAGAACTGGATAAAGAAAATCTGGTAATTAAGAAGGGGTGGCCCAAAGATAAAAGGAAAATTTAAGAAATGTGATTAAATCAGAGTGGGGGAGTAGCATGTATCTAGCAACATTTTCTCTGTCTCTCTGTTCTCTCTTCCTCTCCACCACCACTCTGTCACACACATAACCTTATCATAAATGAATGGCTTCATGCAACCACTCCAAAACTCATCCTTTAAATAAAGAGTGCTTCCAGGTAGTTCCGAATAGAATTAATCAAAAGTTTTCTGAAACAATTCTGTACCACAAAGCAAGTTTCAACACTGAGCTGTCTTCCAAAATCTATTTGCTATGGTTAGAAACTGGAATTAAAATAGGAATAAGAAGAGTAAGTGACTTGGGTTCTAGACTAAGTAATTATTAGCTTAAAGAACTCAACTGATCTCCCTGGCCTGTTTTGATATCTTTAAGAGATTCAGAGTAGCAGAGGAAGAGCTTTGAGAGCCTTTCTAGCTCTGAAAGAACATGATTCAAGTTTCAGTGACTTCAAAAGAGCGTATAAAATTCTGGGGAGTTCTATATACTAGAAAAATTGGATGCTTTTTCTATTCTATATCATTTTATAACTGTGCATGTGACATCATGGTGTATTATATTGTGATATCTAGAAATACATTTCCATTACAGATAGTTTTACCTATTATGTGCGAAAACCTTCCTCCTCCAGTATGATGACAACCTGTTTAATAAACTACATCACGCTCCTTATTTTTTTCGGAAGGTGACTGAATTGGCGCATATAAGCAGATGGTCTTGCCCCACAGCTTTCTCCTCAACTGGACTCACATACCCTTCTCCATATGTTCCCAAATTAAAATGTTGGATGTCATTTGTGAGGAATATGCTAGAGAAGTTTTAACTTTGAGCATAACATTGTGTCCTAGCTTTTTTTTCTACTACAAGTTTCCTAAACATGCATAACCTCTAAATTAAGACCTAGCTTAAGGACGTGTTAGCAGGCAGTCAGCAGAGATGTTCTTGGGTTCCATCCCTCACCTCATCTAGTGAGAAAAGTGGGAACAACATCAGAAACTCACAAATTTAGATTTCATTAATAGTTTCACCTTGGCCAAGTCCCTTAATCTCTCTGCTTTTCCATAGTCCCGTATGCAAATAGATGCACTGATATCTGGTTGTGGAAGTGTCATAAGGGTTGACAAGTTAGCATTTTCAGCATACCTCACAGTGTCTCAAACATGGGAGGGAGTCAACACATGTTAGTTTCTGCACTCCCCTGCCTTCTACACCTCCATTTGCCTTTCAACTCAAGGAATGGACAAATGGAAGCAAGCAAGGTGAGCAGATGAAAATTCCCTTCTGGATCAGTATTTTCATTTAGCTTATAATTCCAGGCAAAATAAAAATTCAAATAGCATCAATTTTATGCTATAATTCAAATAACAACACATGGAGGGCAACAGTGCCCTCCATGTTTACATTTTGTCTTTGCTAAATATTTGGATAGATGTGATATTTTCAGTAGCATTTGAACTCCTAAATAAAGACTTTTAAGAAAAAAAAATAAAGCATTCTTCTGTGGGTGAGATAATGTTATAATGAAAACCATAACTCTCTCATTAGCTGACCTTAATGTGTTTAAATTTGTAACCTCAACATCATATTTGAAGGATGCTTTGCATTTAATTTGTAACCTCAACATCATATTTGAAGGATGCTTTGCATTTAATTTGTAACCTCAACATCATATTTGAAGGATGCTTTGCATTTAAATGGAGAAGGAAATGGTAACCCACTCCAGTATTCTTGCCTGGACAATCACATGGACGGAGAAGCCTGGTGAGCTACAGTCCGTGGGGTCGCCAAGAGTCGGACACGACTGAGCGACTTCACTTTCACTTTGCATTTAAAATCGAGTGTATGATTTTCAAAGTTAGTAGCTGTCTACGGATCTTTTCAAAGGTGTTATATAAATGGAAGTGATTATTATTTATGACTAATTCAACTTCATTTTTACTGTTTCTCCTACAAAGGCTCTTCATGCAGATTAGGCCATGAACTAGGGAGGAGAGTTGATAATGTCTTAAATAAAATAAAATGATTTCTAGATGAAATGTAGTTTTAAAAATAGTAATGCAACATTTAATATCGTAAATTACTTTTACCACTTTTAACATGTATATCTGCCATTTAGTTCACCTCCATGGTGGAAATAAGTCTTACTACACTATTCTTACAACTAGAAAAAGCTTTCTAGTTTCTGTTCAAACTAGGAAAAAAAAAAAAAAAACTGGAAGCCCTTATCCAGCCATGATTTCTATGGCCTGAGTTACATCTATCATATCATCTATTATGTTAAATCTATTATATTCTTTTTGTTTTTTAAGACTCTCTTTCTATAAGCAGGGGCATCTAATCTAACAGAAATTGTGAAAGATGCACAAATTCCAGGTCCTGTTCATAAGGTATATCATGCTTTATAACTTGGTTTTGCACCACCATGGAGATGTTTTATAAAATAAATCCAAAAATGTCCCACTGTTAAGATCAAATATGATATATATATATATATATTATTGTATTTTATCTAAAAGAAAACTAAAACAATGAGCACCAGTTATAATCAGTCATACTGTTAAAGATGTATGGAAATGGTGGTTAAGTGCCCAGATTCTCTGGGTATACTGTCTGGACATGACTTCTTTATGTGTAATCTTGGACAACACACTGAACCTTGGCCCAGTGGTAATAATAACACCAGTTTCTAGGTAGTTGTAAGGATCAGGCAATTCAGTAGAAGCACAAGATTTAACATAGTGGTTGGCACATTGTAATAATTTCATAAATACAAGTTATTGTTGTTGTTATTTTGCCAAAGATACATCTGATATGACCTGTCACAGCACTTTTTTCTTAGACCCATGGAAAGAATTTGTCCATAAAACAGACTGGAAATTAATTATAAGCTGAGGTATTATACCACCTCCCTACCTAACACAAACAAACAAAAGTACAGACCTCTTAAGTTATCTGCACCCTACAAAGTGTTTTTATTTTTGTTTTTTCTATGCTGAGGCTGAATAGGATGAAGGCAATGTTGGTCACTTTTCATAAAGCTAAACCCAAGACTCAGTTCATACTATAGTGATTTAAAAAGTAAAATAAAATAAAGCCGTATAAAGGCATAGCTTTCTAGGGAGTCCCAGAAGAAAATACCAAATATAAGAGAGAATATTTGAAGGAGTAAAAGAAATATAGAAACAGAAATTAATAAAAACAAAGATAAACAAACAGAGAGAAGAGAAAAGGAGCGGTAAAAGGATAGAGTCAACAAAAAAGCAGAGAGAGAGATGCAGGGAGACATACAGAGACAGAGGTTTAAAGATAAAAAGAGACCAACAGAGAAAGAGAGAGTCTGAGAGAGGACAGAGACAAAGAGGAAAGGATAAAGATCTAGAAAGAAAGGGATGAAGGGTCAGAGAGACTGAGAAGGGACTGCTCTAAGCACAGCCTGAACTGTGCTCTTGTCTTCTCCAAGCTCCTGCAGGAGAGCAGGCTGGGGATCCACTAACCTTTAACTCCAAAGCAGGGTGGAAGAAAACCAAACAACCCCACTGACTAGCTCTTGCTCTCAAATCAAGCACGGTGGCATCAGCCTCCAGCAGCACTCCACTTTCTAGGAGACAGAAGGCAAGAGTGCTGAGTGAAGAGCTTTCTGCCTCCTTTGCAGGCCATCAGCTGCAGTCAGCAAGCCCACATTATATGATTAGGGCTTTCCTCATATTACATCAAATAATCCTTCTTCACATCCAGCATTAATAACCCCATAAGTAAACTAAGGCTCATAGAGATTAAGTGACTTTTCTGAGGTCACCAAGAGGAGCTGGTGCCCCCAACAATACTTCAAACCTATACTCCGCTGACTCCTTGGGGAAATTTTCTCCTTTTTGTTTTTAACTGACCTTTAGCCCTGATGAATTTTCTGACACAGATCATAAACTGACACCAAAATGAAGGAATAGAGACAAGCAGTAATTGATATAAAAATTTAAGGATAGCTAGGTCATAGTGTTGGTTTAATGGTTGGCTATCTTTTTCTTGAACCCAAATGCACTTGATTCTATTTTATATTGTGTTATAGGTGTGTTATAGGCGATTAATTACATTTTACTGGCAAGAATGTTCTTAGTTTTGTATGAGTATATTAGATCAATACCTCATGCTCTTTCTGCAAAAGTGACATGACTTAGGGATAGTTTTCCAAGGCAACAAGTCTGAGACAACTTTAAGTTTTTTTCTTTTCTTAAAGCCGAGGTGAAGTGTATTATAGGAATTAAGAATAATGTGATTTTAATGTAACTCTGTAATTGTTCACTGGCTTATTCAAAGAAGATTTCCTAGAGGGACTGGGCTAAACTGGGCCTTTTAAGAAAACACAGAATTTCAGGGACTTACCTGGTGGTCCAGTGGTTAAGAATCCACCTTGTAATGCGAGGCATGGGGTTTGATTCCTGGTTGGGAAACTAAGATCCCAGTGCCTCGGGGCAACTAAGCCTGCTCTCCACAAATACTGAGACTGCATGACACAAACTAGAGAGGTGGTGCACAGCTATGGAAGATCCTGAGTGCAGTATACATGACATCAGTGTGGATGAGATTGTGAATGACATTGTGGAATCATGTTGCCTAGTAAGTAGTGATCAAACTGGAAGATAGCAGGAGTTATCTTCTATATTCTATCAGATAAACAGATACAGCATTGGAAGGTCAGGGTATGGAGCATGGATCTGAATCCATTACTAATAAGGAGTTTATAAAGTCTTTTTGTAAGAGTGTTATATTTAAAGTTGTACTTTAGAAAGATTCTAGTCCACAGGATGAATTGCTGCAAGTGGTCCAATGTGACATAATGAAGTGATAACAGCAGTGGAAATGAAGAGTAAAGAAAGAATGTGAAATATATATATTTTTTAAGGCAGAGCATTACTGGAAATGATCAGAAATGGGCAGGAGGTGAGAATCAGGGAAAGAAAGAGTTTTTTGTTTTTTTTTAACTGTCTCTGACAAATTATTCATAGTGAAACTGAAGCTCAGATTCTGAATATGTTTAACTAATCAAGGGCAAAAATTAGAGGGAAGTCACCTATTTGTGGCATGAAAAAAAAAGTCAGACTCACAGAAACAGGAGGAAAGTGGTTGCCAGGGGATGTGGGATGGGAGAAGTGGGGGGATGTTGGTAAAAGGGTACAACCTGTCAGCTATAGGATGAATAAGGTCTGAGGATCTGGTGCAAGGCATAGTGACTCTGGTTGATGACACTGTGTTATATGGTTGAGGTTTGCTGGGAGGGTGGAACTTAGATGTCACCATTTTTTTTAAAGATAGATATGTGAGGTGATAGATGGATTCATTAACTCAATGAATCCTTTCACATTGTGAACGTGTGTCAGTTCACCATGACATGTACTCTAAACATCTTACAAGCTTGTTTGTCAACTATATGCCTCAATAAAGCTGAAATTAATTTTTTTGAAAAAAGAAAGAAATCAGAGTCACTCAGGCCCATCGCATCCCGCCCCCACCCCGGCTTTTTTTTTTTTATTTTGTTTTGACAATGTGTAGTTGTTGCTGCTGCTGCTGCTAAGTCGCTTCAATCGTGTCCGACTCTGTGACCCCATAGACGGCAGCCCACCAGGCTCCCCCGTCCCTGGGATTCTCCAGGCAAGAACACTGGAGTGGGTTGCCATTTCCTTCTCCAGTGCATGAAAGTGAAAAGGGAAAGTGAAGTCACTCAGTCATCTCCGACTTTCAGCAACCCCATGGNAGCAGCAGCAGCAGCCTTTGCCTGGGGCTTCCCTAGTAGCTCAGCTGGTAAAAGAATCCGCCTGCCAGGCAGGAGACCCGGGTTCCATTCCCGGATAGGGAAGATATCCTGAAGAAGGGATAAGCTACCCACTGCAGTATTCTTGGGCTTCCCTGGTGGCTCAGACGGAAAAGAATCCGCCTGTAATGAGGAAGACCTGGGTTTGATCGCTGGGGTAGGGAAGATCCCCTGGAGGAGGGCACAGCAACCCCCTCCAGTATTCTTGCTTGAAGAATCCCCATGTACAGAGCAACCTAGCAGGCTACAGTCAAAACAGACTCGAAAAGAGTCGGACACGACTGAGCGACTAAGCATAGCAGAACCCAAAGACTTTGCCTAATAATGGTTTCATTTTTCAACCACAGCACCTTTGCGCCAAACCTTCAGGCGGCCGGTCCTCATCCCGGCTCACAGCCTGTGCGCCCGCCCTTGGTTCCGTCCCAACGACGGCCTCCCGCTCACGTCCCGCCCACATTATCTACGCCCGCCCTTGGCTCCGCCCAGCGGCGGCGCCCCGCCCACAGCGGCGGCCATTGGGGTCCCCACACGCGGCGCAGCGACAGTGACGTCAGAGTGGCGCACGGACCGTTCTTGCGGCAGCGGCTCTGCAGCAGATCGGCCTTTCTCGGCGGCCCGAGCCACCGGCCTTAGTGCGTAGCGGCGCGTGGACACCTGCAGCCCCGGCCCAGCCCCGCGCGACTCCCCGGCTGCCGCGCGCCATCTTCGCCCAGCGCCATGGCGGCGGCCGGCAGGCCGGCAGCGGCCGGACGCNCTTTCTCGGCGGCCCGAGCCACCGGTCTTAGTGCGTAGCGGCGCGTGGACACCTGCAGCCCCGGCCCAGCCCCGCGCGACTCCCCGGCTGCCGCGCGCCATCTTCGCCCAGCGCCATGGCGGCGGCCGGCAGGCCGGCAGCGGCCGGACGCTGCGCTCCGTCCAGCCTCCTTTTGCTCCTGCTGGTCGTGGGCACAGCCCGGTGCTGGGACGAGCGCGGTGAGTGCTGCTCACACTCCCCCTTTCCCGCTGCCTTCAGCTAGCGGAGGACCAACTCCGCTCGCCGCCCCTTGAGCCCTTCCGCCGTAGTTTCTCGTTTCTGTCCTCCTGCCTGTCCCGCGTGCGCTTCCCCGACGTCCTCGCGGTCGTGTGGACTGTGAGGAGTGGGCGGGACGGGACGATCGGAGCGTGGTTACTAATCCCTTCTCCCTTCCCTGGACTCCCGGAATTGGCCCACCTTCTACTTTCTCGGCCAACCCTTGTCCCCCGAGTTTGGCCGGCAAGCTCGACCCTCGCCTGCGCTTCCTGCTTTGTTGTCAAGACTGACGTCATCGTCGCTGGCTGTTGTCTTGGCTGCTTGTTGCTATACCTGGAGGTTGCCACAGCACGCGCAGTGTCTGAGTCACACTTAGTGGACAGGCTGCAGACCTTGGAGGTAGATTGTTGTTGTTCAATCGCTCAGTAGTGTCTGACTCTGCGACCCCATGGACTGAAGCACGCCAGGCTTCCCTGTTCTTCCATCTCTCGGAGTTTGCTCAAGCTCATGTCCATTGGGTCGATGTTGCATTCAACCATCTCACCCTCTGTTGCCCCTTCTCCTCCTGCCTTCAGTCTTTGCCAGCATCAGGGTCTTGTTCATTGAATCGATTCTTTGCATCAGGTGGCCAGAGTATTGGAGCTTCAGCTTCAGCATCAGTCGTTCCAGTGAATATTCAGGGTTGATTTCCTTTAGGATGGACTGGTTTGATCTCCTTGCTGTCCAGGGGGCTCTCAAGGTTAGCAGAGACATAGACTGTACTATTTATGTGAGCACAACTCATGCTGCTGCTTCTATTACAGTGAAGTCCAATGCGTTACATAAGCTGTTTCATTGGATCCAAAAAAAAACCCATTATATTTTGGTGATGGTACATAATAAGTGATTTTTAAGAAAAAGTTATTTTATATCACCGTGTTGTTAGAATTTTCTAACGACATTTGATGGGAACGATAATATCCCATATAATTAATATGTATGTGTGTATATATACACACAGACAGTTTTTCCAATTAGTAAGTGATTCATGCTGTTAAATTGGAGTGATGTAAAAAATGATTTTAAAACAATGAAAACATTTTTGCTTTGTGGAGTAAAGATGTTAAAGCATGGAAAGTGTACCAGTATTGCAGTAGTGATTTAGTGATGAGAAATGACTGTGTTTTTGAACTTAAACAACAGATCTAATTTTTTTATCTTCTTATTTCTATTTTTAAATGCTAAAAAGAAAAGGTGTTATTTGTAAGTACTTGACTTTGATTACTCCTTTGATGTTGATGTTTTACTAAAAAGTCAAGTTGTATTTAAATGTCTGTACATTTTACATATGTATTTCTAGAAAGTTTTATATAGACTTTGATCAGAATTATAATTTATAAACTGGATTAAAACATTAGTTGAACCTTCAATCCTTTCTTAAAGAAGTGAGGTTTACAGATGAGTCAAGGGAATGAAAAAAAGGAACCAAATTTAAATCAGTGGTGAACTGCTTCCTGCTAGCTCTTAGTCTGCCTGCTCTATAAAACTATTGTTCTGGAACAAAAGGCACTGAAATATTTTCAGAGTAAACACAGTCTTAACTACTTGGCCTTAACTTTCTTTTGAGGAACTGTTTGTCTTTTGTTTGACTTATGCAGGTACTTACTTTGTCCTTAGCTAACACAAAGCAATAATATGCCCAGAAAAGAAAAATTGTACCAGTTCTAAAGAGAGTACCTAAAAATTTTCAAAATTCTTTATTGAGCTACTTTGTGTTTGTTATTCTTCTGGGTGTTGGATACATAGCAGTGAACAAACAGTGTTTTGCCCTGAAGGAGTTTACATCTGTTGAGAAATAGACAATAAACAAATGAGGTAAAAAAAAAAAAAGNTCCTCCATCCATGGGATTCTCCAGGCAAGAGTACTACAGTGGGGTGCCATTGCCTTCTCCGGTGTAATTGTTAGATTTAATTAAATTGAAGCTCTTTTAGTAACAGGGATGGGATTGTCCTGCTTTCCTTTGCCTTCCCTCAGTGTTAATTTGTAACTGCTGTTCTTTTCATTTCTGAAAAGGATTTGCTCCTTGTTACATTCAGTCATGTGTCTGATATCATCACTGACAGCAAGCCCAGGCTGCTAATGCTGGCTGGTTAATGTCCTCTCCACCATGCACCAGATGAAATTTTAATGTCCATGTCACCAATCAGGTGGGACAGTAACACCCTGTCACATAAATAGGGGTTGGGGGGTGGGCCCAAAAGTGGTGACTTGTACCTGTTTTAGACCAGCTTTATAAAATAGCTTAAACCTAACAACTGCAGGTGATAATATATTATTAAAATAATGACTGGCAATGGGAAAAGTGGACACCAAACTCTAATTTCAGTCATTGATCAAAATGATGCCAGCACATTAAATTAAGACATTTATTATCTGTTACATATTGACCTGCTAATTAAAGCCCTTTAAGAAAGTCCTATTTTGACTGGGGTTCCTGTCCAATATATTTCAGCCACCATAATTGATAGACAACTATCTTTCTATCAAAACTGTTATTTATTTTGTCAAATATAATGTTATTACTTTTCACTACTATAGTACTTTGAATTTATACCTTCAGTATAAACTCCCTCCTCACAATAATACTTTAAGGAATTATCTTCCTTATTTGATAAAAAGGAAACAGAAATAAATGAGGTTGAGCTAGTTACCCAAGGTTTATAACTAATAGAACTAGCGGAGCTGGGACTCAAATGCAGATTTATTTTACTAAGAAATATTTTTAAATAATATATATATGGATTATATATGTGAATTATATGCATATATACCTATAATTATACACACAAATATGCATTTAATTATATACATATATATATCACACATATGTATAATTTTGTTTGTACCCTAGGAGCAGTTGCACTTATAAATGTAACCACTGTTTTGTTTTCATTTTACATTTTAAGTTCATTTTAGTGTAATAGAGGTATTTACAAACAAAGGGAGCATAAAGGTCATTTGCACCCTGACCTGGTGGAAGGGTCAAGTAAACTTCTGCAAATGGCACTTTGAGATGGGTTTATCAGTAGTTCCTGATGAGTGATCACTGCTATGCTAAGACAAGGTCTTAATCTTCAAGCTCGAAGCCATTCAGTCTATAAACACTCTTTTTGTTTCCTTGCTTGAAACTGAGTCTTATCATCAGTATAAACAGGGTACAAGGAATGTGACATCTGGGCAGTAATACGAGTCACTAAGATAGCCTGATGTCTGATGGACATTATCATCATTATTGCCCTTATTTTGCAATGGTTGTTTTGAGAAGAGACAATGGAAGGTGCAGTGCCAAAGGGATACTGAGGTCAAGTTTATTCCAGGAAAGTATTGGCAAGAGAAAGATGGAGAGGATCTCCAACCAGCAGATCAATCACTGCTTCAGAAAGTTCCTAATGGAGAGTACTGATGAAGTGCTTAACTTGGAAGAGATACTGAAGTATTTGGTATTACCTCTTTCAGAGATCTGCAAAGACCCTTAGTCAGGGACTGAGCATATGAGGGATAAAATTTAATCTTGGGGAAAAGAAACTACTCATTTTAAAGCAAAGTATCAGGAACTAAACCATGTAGGCTGAGGTTGGAACCTCAGCTCTTAATGAATTGAGATAGAGATACAGGACATTCTACAGTCTCAAAACTTTTACTTTTACAAGAATCCTACACTCTTTCTTTTGGCAAGTTAGATACATAATTGACCTAAGTTTTAGACACTAATATTTTAGCCTATTCTAATTTTATTTTTCATTGCTTTGTAAATGAGACCTAAAGACAGGCATATCAATTTTGCATTTTTAAGGAAAACTTTACAATTTTTCTAAGAAAGCAATTATAAAAAATGACTGAAAGAAGAATTTGAAGAGACTATTGGTAGGTACACAATTAAATGGACCTCAGTGATCATACTATTGCCAGTGTTTATCCTGTTGATTTGCTTCAGTTTCTATTTAAATGGTTGATCATTTTTAAAATGAAAGATGAGAACATACCTAGTTGTTATTCAGTTTTTTATGGTAGGAAAGAAATATTCTTTTTCAGGTTACATTTTAATTAGATTTGGAAGGATTTGCAGTACAGACACATTTGGGAATAAACAGCTATGTGTATGTGTATCTGTGTGTTCTTAGGTACATAACACACATACAGATATATAGATGAAGAACTAATACATAAATGAAGAGCTAATATAATATGTTATTTCCACTGATTCTATAAATTTTATTTCTATAGTTCTGATGGAGGAAAAAAATATTTCTTGCTCAAAGTAAATGATAGAGACATATTCAGTGTTAGAGAATTTGTTATCCTTCAAAAATGAAGAACATGCCTCTGTATTTCTCCTGCCTATCTACTTGATGTAGTTAATCTACATCTCAATGCAAAAAGAAAACTTTGAAGTGACTCCAGAGCCTTTACTAATATTCTATTTTCTTCCCTGCAACAATGTAAAACACAGAACTTAAATAACCTGTTCAAATAAATACCAATGGCAGTAAGGGAAAGTATCTGCATTCTTTGGGGAGTGAACAAGAGTTCCAGTGGCATAAACGACAGACTTAAATTACCAACGTGAATAGTAGCAGCATTATTATACCCATTAAGAGATTCTGAAAGATTTTGCAGTATTCTAAATTCTTAATCACATATGGGCATTTAAAATTCAATTACATAGTCCAAAAACATAAATAAAGCACCCAATGGTCAGGAATTGTTAACATACTCAGTAATTTTAGAGCAGAACTATAACCACCAGCAACTTCGGACAGATTCTATGTTATAGAATGGTGCTAGACAAATGCTCAGCATGTAATACTCATATAGCAATGAAGAGAAGAGGCATTATAACTTTTCTTAATTAATATGCTAACTAAGCTAATGTCTTTACTGAAAGCTTAGGCAAGCTTACCTCAAATTTACTTTGTAGAAAATTTGTCCATAATTTGTGTCTTGGGGAGAGATTTAAATCTTCAGAGTAACGGTCCTGATTTTTTTGTCTGTTTTTTAGGACACTTAGTTGATTCTTTGTACTGAGAGAAATTGCTGTCTAAGAAAGTTCATGCTAGCAGCCTTCATCTTTGTCCTTCACTAATATGTTCTCAGATAGCATTTTACCAACTTTCAATTATGAGGCAGTGTGTATCTAAATAGTGTATGTGCTATACTAAATTTGACTTCCCTGGTGGCTCAGACAGTATAAGCGTCTGCCTACAATGCAGGCAACCTAGGTTCGATCCCTGGGTTGGGAAGATCCTCTGGAGAAAAAAATAAGAAACCACTCCAGTACTCTTGCCTAGAAAATCCCATAGACAGAGGAGCCTGGTAGGCTACAGTCCATGGGGTCACAAAGAGTCAGACATGACTGAGCAACTTCACTCTATACTAAATATTATGGTAAATGTATTCCTAAAGCATAAATCAAGATATAAATCAAGCATAAATCCTGACAAGTTCAAGAACACTTATGAACCAACAGGGAAGATACTGCGATATTGGGATTAATGGTAAAGATATAGGCTTCTTGGATGCTGCATTTATTATGTGATTATATGTTGCAACTCCTATATTACATATCTTAGTGAATTGTGCTTTTACCAAACTCAGCAATCCTAACTGTATTTTTAATTAGTTTCTCTGTCCTGTTTACCTCCCTCCTCTCTCTCTCTCTCTCTCTCTTTCTCACCTTCAAAATTCAGTAAATTTACAACTCCTTTAGATCCTAAGTCTTTAATAACTCTCTCATCCATGTACTCCATAGCATCTTACCATTAACAGGTTGATTACCCTGGACTTTTGTTAATTCTTACAAAACTTCTCCCTGTAGTCTCTTTTGAAATATGACATAATATTAAAATCATTCATGTATCTGCTCCCCCTTCTAAGCTGTAAACTTGTTGAGGACTGTACAAAACTAAGTCTATTCTATGAATATTAAGACTAGGCATTTGTTCTCCATCATAAGAGAAATTGGCACATAATGGGAAACTCAGAAACAAATGAATGAAAAGAGATTATACATTGACCTAATTTTCAGTGGAAAATGCATTATGTAAGTCTTTACTTATCATTTGAACCAGAAAATAGATTATGATATATAGCCATAAGATTCTTGGTCCTTCAAGTCTCCTCTCCAAACGTTCTATCCAAGTCAATGGATAGAAAGATAAACCGAAACCAAACTGAAACAAAACGAAAAAAGCATACTTATTTAATTGTAATCTTTAGTGTAAAGGAGGAGGAAAGCCCAAACATTTATATATTGTTACTTTAAGTCTGGAGTGATTGCCAAGCATGAGAAGTCAAGATTAAGAAGGACATTTTCATCAGCACATGTAAAGCTGTAGAGCTGAAAGGTATGGGCCCTCTCTAAGGACAGCCCTACTAAAACACTGCTTTGGATATATGAAGATGAGGATGGAGAGGCACAGCAAACATTGGAAATAGCTTGTAACAGTCACCTGAATATTTTCTCTCTGGAGGAACTAGGGAATGAGTGGATGCAAATTATAGGTAACTTGAAAACCTAAACTCTGCTTATGTTTGTCATACTCAAACTGTGATTTTGAAAGTGTGGCTTTATAAGAAAAGGAATCTGGTGGGAGCTTGCTTGAAATTAAACATTTCTTTGCATGTGACTAGATGCAAATTCCATGTATGTTCTTATATTCTGGACAGTTCATAACTATCTTAACTACTGTAATGTTACAAGACGATAATAGTAATGCTACAGTGCTGCTGCTGCTGCTGCTGCTGCTAAGTCGCTTCAGTCATGTCTGACTCTGTGCGACCCCATGGACGGCAGCCTACTAGGCTCCTCCGCCCATGAGATTTTCCAGGCAAGAGTACTGGAGAGGGTTGCCATTGCCTTCCCACTCCAGTACTCTTGCCTGGAAAATCTCATGAGTGGAGGAGCCTGGTAGGCTGCAGGTCATTCAAATTGGACACTTTTAAAGATGTTATTCAACTTTTTTGTTGTTCAGTCGCTCAGTCATATCCGACTCTTTGCAACCCCATGGACTGCAGCATGCCAGGCTTCCTTGTCCTTCCCCATTTCAGGGAGTTTGCTCAAATTCATGTCCATTGAATCAATGATGTTATCTAATGTCTCACCCTCTGTTACCTGCTTCTCCTCCTGCCTTCAATCTTTCCCAGCATCAGGGTCTTTTCCAATGAGTCAGCTCTTTGCATCAGGTAGTCAAAGTTTTGGAGCTTCAGCTTCAGTCCTTCCAGTGGATACTCAGGATTGATTTCCTTTAGGATGGACTGTTTGATCTCCTTGTAGTCCAAGGGACTCTCAAGAGTCTTCTCCAATTATTATTATTATTATAAATATTATTCAATTATACATATTATTCTCCTTCATTATTATGGTCCAACTTTCACATCCATACATGACTGCTGGAAAAACCATAGCTTTGACTATACAGACCTTTGTTGGCAAAGTAATATCTCTGCTTTTTTAATACACTGTCTAAGTGTGTCATAGTTTTTCTTCCAAGAAGCAAGTGTCTTTTAACTTCATGGCTGCAGTCACCATCCACAATGATTTTGGAGCCCAAGAAAATAAAGTTTGTCACTGTTCCCATTATTTCCCCATCTGTTTTGCCATGAAGTGATGGAACTGGATGTCATGATCTTAGTTTTTTTAATGTTGAGTTTTAAGCCAGCTTTTTCACTCCCCGCTCTTACCTTCATCAAGATGCTCTTTAGTTTCTTTTTGCTTTCTGCCATAAAGCTGGTGTCATCTGCATATCTGAGGTTATTGACATTTCTCCTAACAATCTTGATTCCAGCTTATGCTTCATCTAGCCTGGAATATAATATAGCTATTTGACACTTTTCTCAGGTGGTTCATAAATTGTGATGATCATCATCTCTGCTCTCTAATATTAGGAATATATATTTTGGAAAATGGTAATGTATATAACAGGGGCTTCCCTGGTGGCTCAGGGGTAAAGAATCTGCCTGCAATGCAAAAAATGCAGGAGATGCGGGTTCAATCCCTGCGATGGGAGGATCCTCTGGAGGAGGGCATGGCACCCCACTACAGTATTCTTGCCTGGAGAATCCCAGGGACAGAGGACCTGGCAGGCTACAGTCCGTAGAGTCACAAAGAGTCGGGCATGACTGAAGCGACTGGGCACACGGGCACAAGACATCCATGACGTCCATCCAAGTATTTTATTTCTGACCCCGTTACCAAAACAAACCAAACAATGTGTTCCTCTCACTGCATTCATTGATAAAATCAATTAGTAAATAACATCTAAATTGCTCAGTACCATTGTTATTGTTTACTTTTCGTTCTCTTAGACTAATGCAAATCCCAAAGGGCATTCTGTCCAAGAAATCATTTTTAATTGTCCATGATTAGCATATAATCCTTATCCTTTGGATATCTATCAATAAAATGATTTTAGCTGGATCTAAAAAAGAAACTGGGTTAGTCAGTCCTAGAATTGGTGCATAAAATTAAGCTAATATTATCATATGATTATGAATATTTTACCATAGACAAATAAAGCTAATACTTCCATTCCTATCTCCTAGTGATCATTTCTACTCTATTTGAATAGTCAGTTGAACTTTCTGGTTTCTCAGAGCAACACTGTCTTAGCAATGAATTACTGAAAACTAAGTCAATTATAATCACCACCTATGCTGAATACCAAATCGTTTGTTTCACACACCAAAGATTGCATAGATAAGAAATTATATGGAAGTTCTGTTTCTCTCAACCTTCCATCAGTTGATCTGAAGAAGCCTTCTGTCATCCAAGATAATGTGTCAGAAGCAGAGAGAACAACAAACACCTCTCTAGGAGTTGATGGAGTGAATGTCAAGCCATATCGCCAATAGGCTGGCCCCCACCAGAGCTGTGTCAAAACTCTGAGGGGAAAAAAAAAGTTTCAAGATTCACATCATGGATTGAAGCTTCCATCAAAATTTGAGACACAGGGATTGTATATCATTATTCAAATAGGTGATGTAACCCTAAGGGCAATTGTTTGCACACTTTTGGAAAGAAAGAAAAAGACTAATTATGAGAAGAGGACTAAATTACTCAGAGTAAGACTGATTATATTGTTCTTAAGAACAGCTTTTGAAAAATATCTTTTTCCAACTTCTCATTTCATACCACATTAAGTCTCATGTAATTTCTCAGTGCTAGAGTTTTGTCTAGTGAAGCAAACGGTAGACTTTCAGATGCCTTCTCCTCCAGGGCTTCTAGGAAAGAGAGCTGGTCATGTGAAAAAAACATTCATTCTTCAGGCTTCCTCAAGATCTCTCAGTATGATTACAAGGGCATAAAGATAAAGAATAGACAGACTTTCTCTTTGAATGGCATTTTAGAAATCTGTTACTTATCAATACTTTAAATCCCCCAAATATCATACTTTAAAGATACGGACAAGCTAAACTTGATGTCTGTGGGACCTGATTTGGGTTGTTCAAGTTGAAACTCAATTTAGAGTTTTGAGCCTTTCTTAATTACACATGATTTTATGTAAATAGCCTACGCACCAAAACACTTTCTGACCTTCTCATTTTGTTTTCTATATTCTTATTTTCTCATTCTGCAAATATGTTTTCTCATTCTGCAAATAATCAGTTTTCTCTTCCTCCCTCATCAGTTCAGCATTAGCCATTTGCACATCCGGAAGTGAGAAAAGGAGTCTAGATGATAACTGGGGCCACTGGAGGCTTGAATGATAAAATCATTGACTTTAAGTTTTTTGCCTGAAGCTCTAGGCTCTAATCTTTCACCTCCTTTCCCAGTCCTTTATGTATGTGATAAAAGTTTAATCCTGCCTCACTTATTTGAAATGAAATGCAAAGACCTAAATATGACCACCTGGAACACTTACCACAAGGAATTCTAGGTTTGTGATTTACTGTTTTTAAAGTCTTTAAAGCTTCTGAGCATTAATGGTGAGGAAGTTTAAGATATAAACTTGTACCACAATTTTTTTCCTTACAGATGGTCAAAATGCTACCAAGTATAAAGTTCTCAGCTTTCTATGAAGTGAAAGTGAAAGTTAGTTGCTCAGTTGTGTCTGACTCTTTGCCTCTTTGTGGCCCCACGTACTGTAGCCGGCCAGTGCTCTTCTGTCCACGGAATTCTCCAGGCAAGAGTACTGGTTGCCATTTCCTTCTCCAGGGGGTCTTCCTGACCTAAGGATTGAACTCAGGTCTCCCACATTGCAGGCAGGTTCTTTACCTTTGAGCCACCAGGGAAGCTCTGATGTCAATGTATCAAGCACAAAAATAGACTTGGCTGAAAGAGTAAGAAGTAGCACATCAGGTGATGGCTCTGAGCCAAATATTCCTGTAGTTAGAAGCATTAAAATACTTTGTATTCACTTTTAAAATATATTGGGTTTGAATAACTGTATCAGGTATCCATTAGCTCATTGGAAATCAGTCACATGCATTAGAGGACTGATTCAGCTCATTCTTTTACTGTGAACTTGAGAGGCATGTTTTTGGTGTCTGATAAAATATAATCATGTATGCTATAGCTAATGCTTTTAAAATCATTCAGAATAAAAGCTTAAACTTGGTATGACTAAGGAATAAATAATTATCTGTGTGTTACTCTCAAGCCTTCTCATGGGGAAAAAAAACTGTTAATATTGACGTACATCTTACAAGGAGGGAGATAGAGGGGAAGAATCTTGCTTCACATTGTTAAACTGCAATGTTGCCTTGTTTTTGTATTAAGAGTTGGTCCAAATGTAGCTACTAACTTGCTCTGTAATCTTGTACAAATCAATCTTTCTGGACCGCAGTCTCCTCCCCTGTTAAAAAGAGAAAGAGATTCAGAGAGAGATTGATCGAGGGAGGAATTAGATGACATGATTTAATAGCTCTGTTTGAATATTTAAATTCCATATTCTAAAAGAAAGGAGCCTAAACTGATTCAGCATTCTTTTTTGGGTCCAAGTGCCATTCCTACCATAGATAATCTTAATATTTAAAATTATGAAATATCAGAAAGAGAAGATTTGAGTGGACATCAAAGCTTCATTCCCAAAGGTTTTGGAAGCTGCTGAGATTGTCAGAAAAGATAATAAAGAAGGAGTCATCCATTAACTGCATGGCCTGCATAGGGCCAGCCAATTTATATATGTGAGAATATTAATATAAACAAAGGAAGAATGAAAATCCTGTCAAAGTGGAATTCATGCACAGGAGTGATTATTGCCAATAGAAAAATAATCAGGAAATATCCCATGAAGAACATAGTCACAGCTGTTCAGGACATGCAGCCATTCAGTGAACAATGCGCTGAGTTAGGCTCTGAGAATTAAAAAAAAAAAATCAGTAAGACATAGGATCTTACTTTTTAGAGGTCAGCAGCTCATGGGAGATATCATCAAGTTTAGAGACATTCTCTGTAAAGTATTAAGAACTCTATTGAAAATGATTATTATAGTGTCTAGAATCTAACTCAATAACTATTAATTTTGACTATTAATACTATTACTACTATTTTTATTGAAGTGAGCATAAGAAACTTTAACCAGTTGTAGATGGGGAAATGAATCCAGATTATGTTGGTCAGGTAGGGCTTCCCAGGGGAGGTAACATTTGAAATAAGTTTTGAAAGACACATCAAAAATGATTTGCCAAAAATCTCACAGGAAGGACAAGGAAATGCATTCCAGTCATGGGATACAGTCTGGGCAAAGGCAGTGTGATGGATAGGGCATGTCAGGTTAAGGAGCCTCCAAGAAGCTTGATGTGACTAGAACTTGTGAGGATAAGAACATTAAGAGGAAAAGCTATCATTCCTTCCCAGGGAAAGACTCTAAGTAGTTTTGGTTTTGCCTTGAAAGAGAGGAAGCCATTGAAATATTTGAGGCAGAATTATTATTCTAACTATAATATAGAATATGGATTCAATGGGGGCAAACCTTTAAGCAGGTGATCAGCTGGATAGTTGTTGCAATAGTCTCTAGAGGGCACATTTTTGTTTTTGTTCAGTTACTCAGTTATGTTTGACTCTTTGCAACCCCATTAAATGCAGCATGCCAGGCTTCTTTGTCCATCATGGTCTCATTGAGTTTACTCAGACTCATGTCCATTGAGTCAGTGATGTCATCCAACCATCTCATCCTCTGTTGCCCCCTTCTCCTTTTGCCCTCAATCTTTCCCAGCATCAGGATCTTTTCCAATGAGTCAGCACTTCATATCAGGTAGCCAAAGTACTGAACCTTCAGCTTTACCATCAGTTCTTCCAATGAATATTCAGGACTGATTTCCTTTAGGATTGACTGGTTTGATCTTCTTGCCATCCAAGGGACTCACAAGAGTCTTCTCCTGTACCACAGTTTGAAAGCATCAGTTCTTCAGTGTTCAACCTTCATAGCTCTCACATCCACACATGACTATTGGAAAAATCATAGCTTTGATTAGATGGACCTTTGTGGGCAAGGTGATCTCTCTGCTTTTCAAAACACTGTCTAGGTTTGACATAGTTATTCTTCCAAGGAGCAAGTGTCTTTTAATTGTGTGGCTGTGGTCAATGTCCACATTAATTTTGGAGATCAAGGAAATGAAATCTGACACTGTTTCCACATTTTGCCCATCTATTTGCTATGGAGTGATAGGACTAGATGTCATAATCTTAGTTTTTTTATAGTTGAGTTTTAAGTCAGCTTTTTCTCTCTCCTCTTTCACCTTCATTCAAGAGGCTCCTTAGTTCCTCTTCACTTTCTGCCATTAAAGTGGTATCATTTGTATATCTGAGGTTGTTGATATTTCTCCCAGCAATCTTATTCCAGCTTGTGATTCATCTAGCTCAGCATTTCACTTGATATACTCTGCATATAACTTAAATAAGCAGGGTGACAATATACAGCCTCAACGTACTCCTTTCCCAATTTTGAACATTGAGTAGAACTTAAATTTGGCAGTGGTTATCTAACAATGAGGCTGCAGAAGAAAGTGATATTCCAAGTTGGAAGCACTAGGACTTGGCGCCTACTGGTGTGAGGTAAAGAAAAGGGAACATTGCGGATGACATCCAACTATTGACCTATACTGCATATGTGCCATGCTGAGTTTGTGGTCTTTGTAGATATCCATGTGGAAGTAAGCATCCTTATTTGATGAAAATTACTTGGGAGAGCACAGATTACCTAAACATGGTAGTGGTAGGTTTTTGTTTTGTTTTGCATTCTTTATCTTGCTGATTTTTTGTTTGTTTGTTTTATTCCATCAGGACAAACATATCCATGTCTTATGCTTCAGATATTAAGGTGAACTTGTGCACTTTGGAGTTTTTTAGCCTTCTGATACTTGCATTTCTTTAATGTAAGAAATTTTAGAGAGCAAAATTTACCTTCCCCAATCGCTTCCTTCACATCTACACCGTCCTACTGATAAAAGCACCCTATTAAGTAGCGAGCGTACTATCAAGTAGTTGTATGCATGTGTTTGAGTCTCAAGAAAAAAACTCCACACTGGAGGTAAAGACTTGGACTACGTTACCACATAGGGGGTAATCAGAGCCAGGGAAATGAAACTACTAAGAGGAAAGATTATCTAGAGAAGAGTTAGACAAGCACAGAAACCTGGGAGAATATGAATACTCATAGATGACTGAGAAGGAATAGTTGTTCTAGTTTTGTTACCTGAACCCCCAGGACTTCTTAAAGTACTTAGGGAACAGTATACGTGCTTCCTAACTAGTTATGTGTTCATGTTCATTGCCATCAACAGAATAAGCAAACGGCAACTGGAACATATCACAAAGGATGGCTTCTTAGGCCAATTTAGGTTATTCAGCGTTTTGAAATTACGTGAATTCTAAGTACTGTCATTTTTTTTAAACTGAGAAAAGTTACAAGAAATATATGTTCCATCCTATATCTCATCACATTTGGGTGGCTGATTCATGCCAAGCCCTGCTGGATGACCAGAAATTTTGATTTGGGTGGGGGGGTTGTTTGTTTTCTACTTATGTACTAAGCAGAGAGCTGAGCAGCTATTAGGAGTTTAATAAATCCATGATTAAAGTATTGCTTGTTAGGGAAAAAATAAAGAACACTTTTTGCATTAGTAGAATAATTAAAACTTTGGTTGGTAGACTGCCAATGTTAATCCTTTATAGTACTGTAGACTTAAGGAACTCCGTTTCTGAGAAGGCACTGAATCTTAAGAGTGATGAGAGAATGCTGAATTTAATAGTATCTTAGGCCCCTGGGACTATGGCTTATTAAGACAGATTATAGACATAATAATAAAATTAAAATATTTCTATTGTTCCAAATTTAGAAAATGACTCTCTTCTTTTTATAAATGATAATGACTTCCAAACAGTTCAGTGTTTGTTTTAGCTATGTAAATAGCATAATACAGTTTAAAGATTTTTTTAATTAAAGCATTGAAATATTCAAACATAGATTGTATCTTCCAAATTTTACAATACTTACTCAAAACTGCAGGATATAAAGGCATATATGACCCATTGCATTGTTTTGAAGGAGTCACTGACTACATTAGAGATGGGTTACATCCATCTGGCAGGTAGAGCCACATGTGCTGGTATTTATCATTCCTCACTTAGGTACCATGTGTTTATGAACAGTCTACCAAATATACTGACAACACTAGGGGAACGTGGCTGTGTTCTGTTATTGTTTAAAAGAGATTTAAGGTTGTTAAGCCACATTTTTATTTTACATGACTAGCAGCAATTTCTAAATTGAAAGGCATCTAGGGAAATCCCCTGGCAATCCAGTGGGTAAGACTCAGTGCATTCACTTCAGTGGCCCAGGTTCAATCCCTGCTTGGGGAACTAAGGTTCCACAAGTCTCAAGGTGTGGCACAGCCAATAGAAAAAGCAACTAGAAGTTACAGAGTTATGCAGAATGTTCATTCTAAACCAAGCTCTCGTCCCTTCCTGTTGGGCCTTGGGCCTCTGAACCAGATTTCCTGCAGCTGGGGGCAAAGATGATACATTAGAGCTACCTAGAACACTGCACATTATTTTGACACTTGTGGGAGAAATCAGAACTTCCATAATTACCTTTCTATCCTCCTCTTCATAGAAAGTAAGTGCTATGAGCAAAGACACATAGTGTTTTATATGATATGTGCATATGTGCATTTGTACAATAAAAGCATAAAAAATAATCTTATTCAAGGGCCATTGTGTCAGGAATAAGATGAGTTTATTAGTCTCTTTTCTAAAAGTCTTGGAATTGATAAAACTTATCAATTGGATCCACTCATTTCATAAACATTTCTGCAACAATAGAAAAAGATATATAAACAATGGGTTTTAGAGAAAACAAACCAAAAACATAGTTGAGAAAAATGCACAAAACATATGCTTTTAAATATATATTAACAGGATTCAAAATAGTATATTGTGCTTGAATTATCTTCCAGTTCACAGTATGAATCTGGAGTTAAGTACTAATTCCTTCTCACAATTCCTTTTTGCTAGTGTAAAAAGGACTGCCCCATAGTTAAGAGAGACTAGATTTGTTACCTATCTTGGCTCTTGGCCATATTTTCCCTTCTCTTGTTCTGATTATGGATCATCTTCCCTGGTGGCTCAGACAGTAAAGCATCTGCCTACAACACAGAAGACCCGGGTTCAATCCCTGGGTTACGAAGATCCCCTGGAGAAGGAAATGGCAACCCACTCCAGTACTCTTGCCTGGAAAATCCCATGGACAGAGGAGCCTGGTAGGCTGAAGTCCATGTGGTTGCAAAGAGTTGGACTAGACTGAATGCCTTCACTTTCAGTTTTTCTTTGTTTACCCTTAGATCCACGTCTCACTCTGGTCCATTCTAATTCACATTAAACTATTTAGTTTACCAAAGCTCATATGTTAATTGCACAAGACTATGGCTTCCTAACACCAGGCTGGATTTATCATATCAGAATGTCAAGGGATAACATTTTTAAGATACAGATTCATGAGCCCTACACCCATATGTCCAGATTCAATAGGTTCAGAAAGAGGTACTGGGAGTGAGCATTTAAAACAATCCCTCAATTGAGTCTGATAGGTAGATATGCCCAGCAGACAGTCTTGCATGCATGTGTGTGTTTATATAAGCAAGTTCAAGCTTTCACACAGAGAGAATCACTGCAGAGGACCGAATCAAGAATTTTTATATTATTATACTTATATACTAATAATTTTGTCCCTACTTGGGATGATACAGTTCTGTGTCAGTGCATGGCTGTAGAGATGCTAGTGGCAGGGTTTTCAGATTTGCCAGGTTTGAGAAGGCAAGTATAGCTTCCAGGCTGAGGAGTTACTGAAGGACTCATGTCACCCGTGCTCCTCACTGTGTGTTCAGTGAACATGCTGCCATCCCCCGTGAGACACACAAACACACATACACACACCCCACAGTGACTAGGGTTAGTCTGTTCTATCACAACTAAAAGAGGTTTTGCCATTAGTTTTGCAACCTGCAAATTACAACTTAGAAAGTATAATAAGTATCAACTAAACAAAGACTAGGAGAGTAATATTTTTTTATTCCTTGAAATGTGTTGTTTCAATTTATTTTTAATTGAAGGATAATTGCCTTAAAATATTGTGTTTTTTCTCTGTCATACATCAACATGCATCAGCCATAAGTACACATATGTTCCCTCCCTCTTGAACGTCCCTCCCACCTCCCACCCCATCCCAGCCTCTAGGTTGTAACAGAGTCCTGGTTTTCCCTGAGTCATACAGCAAATTTGCACTGGCTATCTATTTTACATATGGCAATGTACATATTTCCATGCTACTCTCTTCATTTGTTCCACCCTCTAAGAGTAATTTTTATCCACAGAGATATGATCATTGTCAATATCAGATAGATAGATATAGGTGGATGGATAGATAGATAGATGGGTAGATAGAAGGAAAGAAAGAAGGGAAAGAAAGAGAAAGAGCAAACAAATACTTGACTTTAATTTCAGATATCTCAAATGTCATAGGATGGATCATCTGGATGCAAGTAACAAAAATGTACCTGATTAGTTTAAGGAGAAGCAAAAAAGGAGTTTCTTGAAGACATCCAAGACAGAAGTTCATAAGAGCTCAGGAAGTGTAGCCAAGTCATACACAGGGACAGCACAGCATGGAAATACTTTGGGTCAAAGTCAGAGTATTTTTCCCTCCATCTCTTTCTCATTCTGGGACGATGTGGTGTCTAATCCCAATCTCTCTACACCTTCCCTAGAAACCTTTCTGTATACATTCAGTTCAGTTCAGTGGCTCAGTCATGTCCGACTCTTTGCGACCCCATGAATCGCAGCACGCCAGGCCTCCCTGTCCATCACCAACTCCCGGAGTTCACTCAGACTCACATCCATCAAGTCAGTGATGCCATCCAGCCATCTCATCCTCGGTTGTCCCCTTCTTCTCCTGCCCCAATCCCAAATATCTCTTCAGTTCAAGCACAGAGACAAAAGGGAATTCCTATGTTCAAATCCCAAGTTACTGGGAGAAAAAATTAGATTGTCCCACTCTGTATCTATTAACTGAGGCTGGAAAACTGAAGTCCAGTAGTGTATCAGCGAAGCTGTCTGAGTATATTCTCTGTATATTCAGCAGTTCTTTATTAGGATGGAGATATGGACAAAAGATGGAATGAATGACAGGAGAAAATACATTCATTACTTGAACACCAAAATCAAATGCATTTCCATACAACATTTATTGCCATCATTGAAGTTCTTATTTCTCTAGTAGTAAATTCGCTGTTGTTGCTTAGTTGTTATGTCGTGTCTGACTCTTTGTGACCACATGGACTGTAGCCTGCCAGGCTCCTCTGACCACAGGCTTTCCCAGGCAAGAATATTGGAGTGGGTTACCATTCCCTTCTCCAGGGAATCTTCCAGACCCAGGAATCGAACCCCCAGGTCTCCTCATTGGCAGGTGGGTTCTTTACCACTGAGCCACTAGGGAAGCCTGGTACTAAGCGAGTAATTTAGCCACATGTATGGTAAGTGGAATGTAAAACTTAATAACTAGTTAGCTAGATAGATAAGTGTGGAAAGACTTCAACATTGTCAACTAGCTATAGGAAACCATTAAAGCCACAATCTAAAGTATGGTACTTTTAAGTGATATTTGTATCCTGCCTTTAAACATAGATAAAAACATTTTCAAAATCCATCTGCTAAGACCAACATTATATAGATATTTAAGTAGAAACATGCATACGTAAATATGATCTAGGCTGTTGAGCACCAGAAGAAGCTATGTATTGTGATGCAAGATAATGTTTCATTACATGTATTAACTGTCATTTCTTTTCTGGTGTTCTAAGATGCAGCAACAAATAAGTGTTCCTGGTGCTCATAAAATAATAGTATAGCTAGCAGATCTATAATTTTATTTCTTCAGAAATATTATCTGAAGAGCATTATCTCCCATCTCTTTCATTTAAAGGTGTTTTGTACCTTTACCTAGTACTTATTCCAATGAAGACAAAAAGGATTTTGTTGCCACAGGTTCTCTAGTTTCCTTTAGCAGCTGGCCATTCCTGAGCAGCCAATCAGAACCTCCACTTAGTCAAAACTGACGGAGAGTAATAGGTGCCTTGGAGATCTACTTACTGATTATTTCCATCAGAAAACAGAGCAGCTTGTTGGGAATTATAGGCTCTGTTGTAGCTTGTTTTAGTTTTCTTTCTTCAGTGCATCAGTTGCATATCAGCGCCCAGGGAAAAGGTTTGGTTTGGCTGTTAATCATTTTGATTCAACTATAAAATAAGACCTAATCAGATATTCTTGATGTTTATCCACATTTCAAATGTATTTGAAACATGGGAACATATTGTTTTGGTCACATTTTACATACAAATGTATATATCAGTAGCCATTAAATATTAGCATTTAATATTTTATAATATTGTGTGTACATATATGCATATACACATATACTTTAGTGATTATAAAATGCCTTAAATGTGAATATACCTGATGAACATCTGTATGTGGAAAAGTTGGGAAAAGTTAAATATCCATACATGACACAGAGTATTCTCAGTATACACAATGCCCTCATTAGTCAGATTGTTTACTTAAGCCAGTTTGCCAGAATGAACACTTGAAAACAGCAAGTTTATGTCTAAACAGGCAAAATGAACTGGAGAAATAAATAGTAATTTGATGAATGAAGCTTTACCGACAGAATTTAGTAAGTTCATAAATGAGGCTTTTAGTTTTACAGAGAAGATCCACAATAAAGTGATAAAAAGTAATTGCATGTATCTGTATGTTTGGAAATCACCAGAAACAAGCCTTATGCTTCTTAGGATGTACTATAGTTTGGAGTTGAATTTCTTAGTTGTTCTGAGGTTTTTCAACAGACCAGTCCTGGTTAAAAAAAAGAAAGAAAGAAAATTACAATGAATGAATGTGACTTGTATTGGGCAGAAAAATGGCAATGCAAGTGGCCATAGTAATGCAATCCATCAAATAGACAAAGTTTGATTTAGAGAATTATGTTATAAACTATCCTTTGTTTGATACCTTTAAAATGTATGAGATACGCAATATTACTTCCCATCAGTCAGTATCTAATTAAACAAAACTGAATGTTTTGGGGAAAGTACACTTTATAATTCAGAAAAGGAAGATCTACAATACATCTTCAAAACAGGTAAAAAGTAATACCCAAAAATTATATGTATGTTCAATGCTACTTAGTCTCATCTCTACAGATCAAGCTGTTGCTTGGTCTGATCCAGATTGAATAACTGTTGTTTTGAAAGTGAAACACCTATTTCTCCCCACCCCACTCTGGAATAAGAATCTCTTAAATCCAGTGTTTAAGAAACAGTGGAATATGTTAACAACCAGTCCCAAAGTTAATGCTGATTTCCTGACAATTCATTATGTACTTCCAGTCTCCTTTGCTTGTCGTGTTTCCCCTTCTAGGCCATGGGAGGATCTGCTTTCTGTCTGTTTTAGGAGTATGATTTCAGTATGTTTTGTTTGACTGTGTAGGTCAGCAGGTGTGCATGAACACATTACCCAGGTGGCCACTTGATGCAGTGTGATTGAGCGCGAAGGAAATAAGCAACCTTTCCTAGCACATAGGGCTGTCTGACTGCTGCTGCAAGTGAACGTGATTAGCAGATGACTTTGGGTAGAGACTCCCCATATTCCCAACAGATGTCCCCCTAATTGAAAGCTTGCTGTGACGCTGTTGATTCTAAGAGGCCCCAAATTCCCTTTAATGTCTCTTAGTCCCCAAAAGGAGAAGCTCATTTAACAACTACACGCATGTGGTAGAAGAGTGAGCCTCCACACATACACTATGCAAAGTCAATCTTTAAACTCTAAATTCCTTTCTGCCTTTCTGGCAAATGACCTCTAGCAATAAGCTTTGAGGTCTGAATCGTGCCATGTTGCCAAACATTCCATTTATAGGAGTGAAAAGAAGCCAGTGCTATGTTCTAGAATAAAGCAGTGCAACACACTTAACAGGTCCATCCTTCCAAATTATACAGACTGCTGATTCTTTATTATTTATACCCTGTTACAGTACAAAAAATTAGGAAATATTGCAAAAATCCATCAAACAACAAATTTTTTCAGAACACCTAAGAAAATTGAAATGATGAGAAAATAAAGATAAGAAAAAAGAAATCAGGGAGGAATGTGTAGACAAAAATCATACTCTGTGGTTGCTGTTTCTGATTGTTACAAATGGACTACAGCTTAGCCCTAAGCTTCCTTGCCCCAAAGTTAAGAGGAAACTACAAACAGTTATGCATTTCCCATTGCCTCTACAATAAAGCAAGTCTGTTCTATATACTGAGAAAAGAGAGACTTTTATCCCATGAGGCCTCATAAAGAGAGTACTATTATACGCAGAATCTGCCTGAACCCTATGGTTTATGTGTAGTTTGCCTTGAGTATTTGATACCACAGGAGATTTTATGAGAAAGGTTTAATCATATAGTACATATAAATATTTGCTATTCATTATGTATAATAGAGTGCATTTTATAGCCTACCATTTCCAATAAAAATACAGCAAAGCCATGAGGTTGTGAATGGTATTCCAGAGGGAATGATGTCAGATATTCAAGGATGTATTCATTCAACACATATTTATTGAGCACTTTGTGAGCTATCTTGCTGCTCCGATTATATTAGGTGGTTGATTTCACTGGATTTTGTAAGGAAGGATAATTCTATATCGCTGAGAATCTTGGAATGCATAGCCCTGTTTCTCTGGTCTCGTTTATAGTCAAAGTTTTCTAAAAGCTTTCTCTACACAGTATCCAGTTATCACTGATCATTTCATCTTTCCCCTTCTCCATATTCTGCATGCAGTGAACCTCCCCTCCGTGTCACACCCCGCATCAGTCCTGCCTTAGGTTCCATCACACAGTCCTCTCCATGATGAGCCCACTACTTTTCTGGCTGCGATTCCCTTGGTTTGGTTTGTAGGAGCACATTCCTGATCTAGTCATTACATATCATAATTTCACAAGGACTAATTTTAGGCCTTCTTCTTTGACTCTCTTCCTATATCGAGCCATTTCTTCTCTGCCCGTGCTGATGACTTCCATTATCATCTGTGGGCTGTTGATTCCCACATCTTTCTTTCTAAACCAAGCTCTTCTTCTGTGTCCCAGACTATATATCCATTAAAATATCCACTTAGATGTTGCTAAGCCATCTCAGATTCAGCAAGTCCAGAGTAAAATTTCCTATCTTCCACCTAAAACCTGGTGCTTTTCTAGTTTTTCCTAGCTCAGTCAATGCAACTACCCAGACAGCAACTTTTTAAAATCAGAAAGAGAAATCTTTCTAAATGCCTCTATCTTCCTCACCCTTGAGTTCAGTGTAATGGTTAATTTTGTGTGTCAATCTGATGGCCACAATGTGCCCAGATGTTTAATCCAACATTATTCTAGGTATATCTATGAGTGTTTTTATTTTCATAGAAATTCCCTTTATTAAATGTCTGGTGGTTTGTTCCATCCAGAAAAGACAGTCTTTATCAATTCTCCACAGAAAATTTATCAGCTTATTCTTTACTTATTTTTTAAATATTAAATTACAGTATATAGATTTACAATATTATGCTAGTTTCAAGTGTATAGTACAGTGACTCAGTATTTTTACAGATTATACTCCAGTAAACATTATTGCACAATAATGGCTATAATTCCTTATCTGATACAATATAAACTTGTTGCTTGTCTAATTTATACCTAGAAATTTGTACCCTTAATCCCATGTACTTAATTTGTCCCCCACCCTTTCTTTTCTCCTCTGGTAACCACTAGTTTATTTTCTATATCTGTGTAGTCGCTGTTTAGTTGCTAAGTCGTGTCTAACTCTTTGTGACTCCATGGACTATAGCCTGCCAGGCTCCTCTGTCCATGGGATTCTCCAGGCAAGAATATTGGAGTGGGTTGCTATTTCCTCCTCCAGAGTGTGTTGTTGTTGTTTTCTAACTTTTTATTTTGTATTGAGCTATAGCTGATTAACAAACAATGCTGTGATGGTTTCAGGTGAACAGCAAAGGTACCCGGACATACATATGCATGTATCCTTTCTCCCCCAGACACCCCTCCCATTCAGGCTGCCACATAACATTGAATGTCCTTCCTCCCAGGAACCATAATCTATGTGTGTGTTTTTAGACGAGTGGCATTTGAATGGGTAGATTCAGTAAAGCAGATTGTCCTCATCAAGGAGTGTGAGCCCCATCCAGTCAGTTGAAGGCTTGAATAGAATGAGAAGACTGACCCTTTCATGAGTGAGAAGGAACATCCTCCTACCTGACTGCAACTCACTGCAGTCAGGCAGAAATCAATTTTCTCCTTGCCTTTGGTTCCTCCTCAGTTTCAAGCCTACCAGAATTTTGACTGGAACACTACTGGCTGTTCTGGGTCTCCAGCTTGCTGACTATAGATCTTGGAAGTTATTATCCTCTATAATTGTGTGAGCCAATCTGTTATCCTTAGAATAAACATTTCTCTCCCTTTTACTTTTTCTCACATACCCTGACTTATCCATTAAAAGAATCACAAATTCTGTGAATCTTACTTCCTACAAATGCCTCTTGTCATGAGCCACCTTGTTTCAAGTCATTTTGTCACCAACGTAATCCTATCATCTACTTACACTAGTGATGTAGCATCTTTGACCTTCATTAACCCTGATTTCCATCCAATCTGTTCTCTGTAGCTAGAATGAATTCTTCAAAATACATATCTGTTATGATATCCCCTCACCACCCACACTATTCTCCCCACTGAAAATAAAACTTTCAAAGGCTTTCAGTTGTTTCTAGGATAAAGATCAAAATCCTGTATATGACTTATGAGGCTATACATCATCTCATATACATATTTCTACAAGCTGTTTTCATGTTACTCTCTCCTCCATTTTTCATATAACTGCCCTCATTGAATGTCTTGCACTTACTTGAAAATGTGTTCTCAGACAAGGGCCTGGCACATGCTTTGCAGTTCAGTTCCTTTTGTTATTTATATGCTCTCATTGTATCTATGGTGTACCAAGGACAGGATGGTAGTCTTCCAGGGTGCAAGCAATAAAGGGGTGTATTGTCTGCAGAGAATTTAATAACAGTAATAAAACACATTAAATGTAAGTCTGCTTTTTCTTAGAGACTTGTGCCAGCAAATCTAAACAATGTCTTTCCTGAATAAAACTTTTGTTGGTCTAAGTTCTCAACAATTGATGTGACTACTACTGTGTACTATTTATGTACACTTCAAATTAGTATTTGAAAATTATCTTTCAATAAGGAATATGTTCTGCATGGAATTTAATTTGGAAAACTCCAAGTTCCATGTAAGTCCTCAACATGGACTCAGCTACACATGTTTATTGAAAGAACAAGTTTACAGTGGTTCACAACCATTTTATCTCACTTCAGGTTTATTTTAACTCCTATTATACATATTTTTTAAAGAGTAAATTCTAACAAACAATGGTAGTCCAGTAATTATAAATAAAATAAACAATTTGAGTTACTTCAGTTTTACAATCCTGTCTGACCACTTGGAGTTTTGTTTTTGTTTCCGTTTCAAAACCATGACAAGGACATCCCTGATGGTCCAGTGATTAAGACTTTATGCTTTCATAGCAGAGGCAGCACATTCAATACCTAGTGGAGGAACTAGGGACTTTCATAAAGCATGCCACAGCCAAAGAATAAAAACTATGGCAAAACCAAACACAAATGACATAGTATAATGTTTTTGTCTAGAAAGAACAGATTTTAGTCCACACATGAAATAATGTGTTGAATTTGAGTAATATCTGCAAAATTAGAATATATTCTTCTTTCTTGCTTATTTTAAAATTAAAGAATGACTAAAACATAAATTCTTTATAATTATAGTATCCATATTGTTGAAAAAGTTTCATCATATGAGACAGGTGTTAAAAATATCTACTCCAGATGTGAAGCCTCTAGGAATGCCACTATGTGAATCATGTTCCTTTCCTTCAGAGCACTTACTGTTATAGTCTATATTCATTAGTCTGATTGTATTATTAATATCTTAATCCCTGGTTAAACCAACTGCTACCTGAGAGTAACATCGTGTTTCTTTTTACTTAGTACTGCATTGATGCTAGCACAATGCTGACATAAAGAGAGCACTCAATATATGTCTGCTAAATGAATGAATAAATGAACAGATAGTACTTATATGCATCAGTTAGTCAGTTAGTTCAACCGTTCAGTCATGTCCAACTCTTTGTGACACCATGGACTGCAGCACACCAGGCTTCCCTGTCCATCACCAACTCCCAAAGCTTGCTCAAACTCACGTTCATCCAGTTGGTGATGCCATCCAGCCATCTCATCCTCTGTTGTCCCCTTCACTTCCTGCCTTCAATCTTTCCCAGCATCAGGGTCTTTTCCAATGAGTCTGTGCTTCACATCAGGTAGCCAAATTATTGGAGTTTCAGCTTTAGCAGTGTTTCCATCTCCTCTTGAGATGCATAAGCCCTCTTGGAGGAGTTTGCAATTAACCCCTGTCCCCACCCCCCCTCCATAGAGCCACCAGAACTTACACAGAACTAGGAAAACAGACTCTTGGAGGGTACAAACAAAATATTGTGTGCACCAGGACCCAGAAGAAAGGAGCCATGACCCCTCAAGAGACTGACCCAGACTTGCCTGTGAGTATCCAACAGTCTCCGGTGGAGGCCTGGATCAGTGGTGGCCTGCTGCAGGGTTGGGGGCTCTGAGTGCAGCAGTGCATGCACAGAACCTTTTGCAGGAGGTGGCCATTATCTTCATTACCTCCACCATAGTTTGGTCTCAGGTCAACAACAGGGATGAAACACAGCCTAGCCCATCAACAGAAAACTGGATTAAAGTTTTACTAACCTATCAGAACAAGACCCAGTTTCCCCCTCAGTAAGTCTCTCCCATCAGGAAGCTTCCATAAGCCTCTTATGCTTATCCCTCAGAGGGCAGACAGAATGAAAACCACAATCACTGAAAACTAATCAAACTGATGACATAGACCACAGCCTTGTCTAACTCTATGAAACTATGACCATGCTGTGTAGCACCACACAAGACGGTCGAGTCATGGTGGAGAGTTCTGACAAAACATGGTCCACTGGAGAAGGGAATGGCAAACCACTTCAGTATTCTTGCCTTGAGAACACCATGAACAGTGCAAAAAGGCAAACAGATAAGACATTGAAAGATGAACTCCCCAGATCAGTAGGTGCCCAATCTGCTACTAGAGAAGAATGGAGAAATAAGTCCTGAAAGAATGAAAAGACAGAGCCAACGTGAAAATAAATGCACAGTTGTGGATGTGACTGGTAATGGAAATAAAGTCCGATGCTGAAAAGAACAATACCGCATAGGAACCTGGAATGTTAGGTCCATGAATCAAGGCAAATTCAATTCAGTTCATTCAGTCGCTCAGTCGTGTCTGACTCTTTGCGACCCCATGAACCACAGCACACCAGGTCTCCCTGTCCATCACCAACTGCTGGAGTCCACCCAAACCCATGTCCATTGAGTTGGTAATGCCATCCAACCATCTCATCCTCTGTCATCCCCTTCTCCTCCTGCCCTCAATCTTTCCCAGCATCAGGGTCTTTTCCAATGAGTCAGCTCTTCACATCAGGTGACCAAAGTATTGGAGTTTCAGCTTCAACATCAGTCCTTCCAATGAACACCAGGACTGATTTCCTTTGGGATGGACTGGTTGGATCTCCTTGCAGTCCAAGGGACTCTCAAGAGGCTTTTCCAACACCATAGTTCTAAAGCATCGATTCTTCAGTGCTCAGTTTTCTTCATAGTTCAACTCTCACATCCATGCATGACTACTGGAAACACCATAGCCTTGACTCAAAGGACGTTTGTTGGCAAAGTAATGTCTCTGCTTTTTAATATGCTGTCTAGTTTGGTCATAACTTTCCTTCCAAGGAGTATGCACCTTTTAATTTCATGGCTGCAATCACCATCTACAGTGATTTTGGAGCCCCCCAAAATAAAGGCAGCCACTGTTTCCACTGTTTCCCCATCTATTTCCCATTAAGTGATGGGACCAGATGCCATGATCTTAGTTTTGAATGTTAAGCTTTGAGCCAACTTTTTCACTCTCCTCTTTCACTCTCATCAAGAGGCTCTTTAGTTCGTCTTCACTTTCTCCCATAAGGGTGGTGTCATCTGCATATTTGAGGTTATTGATATTTCTCCCGGCAATCTTGATTCCAGCTATTGCTTCTTCCAGCCCAGCATTTCTCATGATGTACTCTGCATACAAGTTAAATAAGCAAGCTGTATATTGTTAAACAATATTGTTAAACAATATACAGCCTCAGCATACTCCTTTTCCTATTTGGAACCAGTCTGTTGTTCCATGTCCACTTCTAACTGTTGCTTCCTGACCTGCATACAGGTTTCTCAAGAGGCAGGTCAAGTGGTCTGGCATTCCCATAAACTGGAAGTGGTCAAACAGGAGATGGCAAGAGTTCATCAACATTTTAGGAATCACTGAACTAAAATGGACTGGAACGGGCAAATTTAACTCAGAGTTTAACTTAGAGGCATGATTCCATGTGGGTCTGTCTAACTCCAAAGCTGGTCTTAAATGCTATGCTCCACTGACTTCCAGCACCTTCTCTTCATTGCCCACCAATAATCATAATTTAACTGAAGAATATTGGTAACATTGATTTCTTCACTGTTTTCTTCATCTGGGAAATGGGGGGAGGGTGGGTGGGTAAAGGAGAGTATGTCTTCATGTGACTCTCATTCTTGCTAATCATATTCCTAAATTTGGGACAGGAGCTTACCAATATAGAGCAATTAAATGAAAGGCATTCATTATAACACTTATTTAAATTAAGGGAAAATATGAGCTATACCAGATGTACACAGACTCAGAATAGAACCTTTCATGTGTAGATAATATACTTTACTTGATTTTTGAGGCTTTATAAAAACAGATTGATGTGGCAAAATGTGTTTTTTTTTTTCATGTTTTTAACCTCTGATATATTTGTGAACATGCACCAGAGGGATGCCTTTAGCAATATGTCTTATGAGGGTGGATTCTAAGTATAGCAATGACTCCAAAGGCTAGGAATATTCATATTTTATCTTACAAATAGCTATACAATACATGGTATTTTCCTTTTTATCTCTTTGCCAATTGCTAGCAACCATTTATCTGGTAAAGTTTTACTACACATGCTTTATGAAGATCAAATTATGCTCATAAAGCTGCTGAAGGGATTTTTGTTTTGTTTTGTTTTTAAAGAAAATTCTATAGTATTTATTTTGAAGGAGGGGAAATTACGTTCAAAAGTGACATTACTAAGCTTCACACCAGAGCAGCAAGTGTGACCGCAGAGGCTTTAAGCTATAGGACAAAACAGACTTTTCAAAGTTGATTCTTTAATAGACAACATCATCGTCATTATGATTAACATTTGTGTAGAGGTTGATGGTTTACTATACTCTTTTATTTCTTGTTTGATCTGTACAACAAAGATCCCATAGGCATATAATTATTAAAATCTCTGATTATACCAGTTAGAAAACTAAGCTTTAACCCTGGTAACTTGACCAGGTTTCTGTAGAAATGTACTGAGCCAAGATTTAAACTCAGCTCCTTCATATCAGATTTTTACTTAATTTAATTTAACTAAACAAAATAATCATTAAGAAATTATATATTTCCTGAATTAATCATTTTCTTGATTTTAGTAGAACTTTTTGTTGTTAATTGGCTTATTGGGGGTATAATTTACATAGCATATAATTCACCATTTGTATGTGTATAACTCAATGCTTTTTCATAAGTTTATAACTTTGTATACCTCACAATATTTCTATCACTTCAAAGCTTCCTGCCTTCAGTAAATTTCTGTTTCTATCCTGGTACCAAACAAACCTCTATCTGCTTTCTCTACAGATGTGCTCTTTTTGGAAAGTTCATATAAATTGAATCATACAGTGTGTGATCCTTTGTGTCTGTGCCTGGCTTCTTTCACTTTGCATAATGTTTCTGCAGTTCATCTATGTTGTATGGTTTATCAGTAGCTTACTTCTTTTAATTGCTAGATAAAATTCCATTCTGAGAAGGCGATGGCACCCCACTCCAGTACTCTTGCCTGGAAAATCCCATGGACGGAGGAGCCTGGTGGGCTGCAGTCCATGGGGTCGCAAAGAGTCAGACATGACTGAGCGACTTCACTTTCACTTTTCACTTCCATGCATTGGAGAAGGAAATGGCAACCCACTCCAGTGTTCTTGCCTAGCGAATCCCAGGGACAGGGGAGCCTGGTGGGCTGCCATCTATGGGGTCGCACAGAGTCGGACATGACCGAAGCGACTTAGCAGCAACAGCAGCATGAATATACTGCATAATAATGTTTCTCTGTTCACCAGTTGATAGGTTGTTTCCAGTTTGATTATTATTATGAATAATGCTGCTATGAATATTTGCATACACATCTTTTGTTATGACTTGTGTTTTTATATCTCTANACAGCAGCATGAATATACTGCATAATAATGTTTCTCTGTTCACCAGTTGATAGGTTGTTTCCAGTTTGATTATTATTATGAATAATGCTGCTATGAATATTTGCATACACATCTTTTGTTATGACTTGTGTTTTTATATCTCTAAAGTAGACATCTAGGAATGAAATTCCTGGTTATTTGGTAAAATCTATATTTAACTTTTTACAGAACTGTCAAAATATTTTACATTTTGTCTATTTACTGTCCTATTTTTTCATTCCCATGTGTAATGTAGAGACTTCCACTTTCTACACATGTTCACACTATTGTAACTCTGTTTTTACTGAGGGTAGTCCAGCGGGGCTATCTTAGTACCTAACTGAAGGTTTAATTTATGTAAGAACCCCATGAACAGTATGAAAAGGCAAAATGATAGGATACTAAAAAAAAAATTCCCTGGGTCGGTAGGTGCCCAATATGCTACTGGAGATCACTGGAGAAATAACTCCAGAAAGAATGAAGGGATGGAGCCAAAGCAAAAACAATACCCAGTTGTGGATGTGACTGGTGATAGGAGCAAAGCCCGATGCTGCAAAGAGCAATGTTGCATAGGAACCTGGAATGTTAGNTGACCAACCTAGACAGCATACTAAAAAGCAGAGACATTACTTTGACAACAAAGGTCTGTCTAGTCAAGGATGTGGTTTTTCCAGTAGTCATGTATGGATGTGAAAGTTGGACTATAAAGAAAACTAAGCACCAAAGAATTGATGCTTTTGAACTGTGGTGTTGAATAATGCTCTTGAGAGTCCCTTGGATTGCAAGGAGATCCAAGCAGTCTATCCTAAAGGAAATCAGTCCTGAACACTCTTTGGAAGGACTGACGATGAAGCTGAAGCTGAAACTCTGATAATTTGGCTACCTGATATGAAGAACTGACTCATTTGAAAAGACTCTGATTCTGGGATAGATTGAAGGCAGGAGGAGAAGGGGCCTACAGAGGATGAGATGGTTGAATGGTATCACTGACTCAATGGACATGAATTTGAGTAAACTCCCATAGTTNACTCTGATAATTTGGCTACCTGATATGAAGAACTGACTCATTTGAAAAGACTCTGATTCTGGGATAGATTGAAGGCAGGAGGAGAAGGGGCCTACAGAGGATGAGATGGTTGAATGGTATCACTGACTCAATGGACATGAATTTGAGTAAACTCCCATAGTTGATGATGGACAGGGAGGCCTAGGGTGCTTCAGTATGGCATCACAAAGAGTCAGACACGACTGAGTGAGTGATTGAACTGAATTGAACTGAGTTTTATGGACAATAGTGAGCTCTGAAGACCATGAACAGATCTTCTGACACTATGTCATGCTGACTCTGGACCTGGTCATTACAAAACTTGATACTTACAGGTCAGGCAGTGAGCTAAGGGCTTTGTACATTTTGAATTCTGCAAAATAGATGTCATTTTCATTTTTTACAGATTAAGATGCTGAGGTTTGGGTAAACTAATAATCAAATTCTGATAGCTAGTCATTAGCAAAATTCAGCCCTTGTTCTTTTCCCTAACATGCAGACCAGGTTTCATTCACGTGTGGACCACAGTTACCTATTATGACACTTGGTACCTGAAGAGGGCTCTATACATGTATGTCAAATCAATTAATTTTACCACTATTCTTCTATTCTCTCTTTACCCATTTAACTTGTATTCATCCTTCTATTTTCAGCCGTCACTTCCCTAACCAGTTGACTAGGTCAGAGGCTCCTTTCCTAAGCCCTCATAGTACATATACTTTTCTTTTGTAGAACTTATCAGAGTTGCACTTTTAAAATTTAACTGTGTAATAGTTTAATGTCTAGCCTTTCATCTTCTCACTGGACTGGAAGCTCTGTGTAAAACATTTAACTAATTGTTGTATTCCAGTGCCTTTCATCATGTAGTTGCTCAGTAATATGCCTGATGAATGACTGATGGATTCTTTGAACCCAGAGGGAGATGAGAACTTTGCCATCCCACTTAGCACAGATTGGGCTAACAATAGAGCTTACAACTCAGGCTTTTGAAATGAACCCTCCTTTTAAGGTAAAAGGATCTTAGGTCAGTAATTAGAATACCTTTGATTATATAGTCCTTTTTAGAAATAATCTAAATTATAATCTTAATCCTTTTTAGAAGTCTATTTTCTCACATTATACTGTGTGATATTTTTATGACTTATGAACTATTTCTAGGCAAACTGCACTTCTTTTCTTTGTTGAGTGCATCAATAAAGTACTGTTTCCCAAGACACCGAAGGGAGTTGGGAACCAGCAGATCCAGGCTTGGAATTCCAGAGTGAGCCCTTGTGTCGTCTTCTTTCCATGTTTTCCTGCTGCCTTTCATTCACACCTCTTCGTGGCATGGCTCTCATGCCTGTGAAGGGAGCAGTTTTGAGACTGGAAAGTTCCTTCAACATTAACAAATAACCAGGGTCTATGGGAGGAACCTTCTGTTAGCCTGACCGGGACCCCACTCTAACCTGGAGAGATATTACAAACACTAGTGTTTCTCCAGTCTAAGCTACCATCATTCCTGCCCTCTGCACATTCCCTCTCTTCCCCTCCAATCCAGTCAGAGTAATCTTCCTAGAGCCCTGAACTGGTCATGTCACCCACTTGTTTCACAGGTACCAGTGGCTCCTCATTGATCTGGGATGAAGGTGAAACTCTGGCCTCAGCATGATCCAGCTCCCACCACCTTCTTTCTACTCTCATCTTCCCACTCTCCCCTGGGCCCCGAAGCTTTAGCCAGTTTTCTGTTCTTCCAACATATACCTTTTGCTTGATCAGGTCTCTTGCCCATAGCCTTCACTCTACCTGGGATGCTTCCCTTTGTGTAGCTAATTCTAAAATGTCACATCCTCAGAGAAGCCTTTGCTGACCCCTAGACTAGATTAGGCCACCTGCAACACCCTCCCATTGCACCCTGCAATTTCATATCACATTAGTAATACCTGGGATTATTTGTTCAATGTCTACTTTTCCTGCCTGCTTTTACATTTCCATGAGTGTTGGGCCTAAGCCTGTCTCATTTGTGAAGTCATAAGTCCTCAGCAAATGTTAGCTGCTATTATTCTCATCATCATTTTCATCATGAAGCAAATACAGTGCTTGGTGTACAGAGCAGATCCCTGATAAGTATTGGTATAATAAGTCATCATTATTAAAACAAAATTCTCTTAGGTTAGATACATTAAAAATAGATACTTGTGTCACACTTCATGTTGTCTTCCTTTTAAACATTAAATTTTTCCCTTTAATTCTTATCTTAATTCTTTTGAAATAGTATGTTCTTTTTTTATCTCTGTATGTGAGATTCTAAAAAAAAAAAAAAAAAAAAAAAGGATGAGCTACTAGACAGTCACAGAATAATAGAATCAGAAAAGGGATCTAAGAAGCTATTGATGCAACTAGATAGACTAGCATAGTCTGCCCTTTGTGTCCATGTGGTGTGTAATTCAAACATCCAGGGATATCAGAAAGCCTGCATCCAGGAGGGAGGATAAAAGCATACAAAGAGCTAAAGTAGTTCAGCTGCATTACAACCATCACCAGGAAGCCCCAGAGAGAGAAAAATTTCTTTAAAGTTTCAGCTAAATATTTTACCAGCTCTTCCAATTCTGTTTATATTTGTGTCAGCCTCTTCAGGCCTTGGGGAAATATCTAAGGTTAAACTACCCATTTGTATGTGAATTGTTCAGTATTAATGGAATACTGAACTCTACCCAGAGCACCTGTGCAGAGAATAACCAGACATTTTGAAGAAAGCAAAGTGGCTCAAAACAAAATGGAAGCAAACTCAAGAAACAATCAAGCTTCTCTATCTATAGTAGATGCAATGAATGTGAAAGTGTTAGTCACTCAGCCGTGTCCGACTCTTTACACCCCATGGACTGTAGCTTGCCAGGCTCCTCTGTCCATGGAATTCTCCAGGCAAGAATACTGCAGTGGGTAGCCAATCCCTTCTCCAGAGGATCTTCATGACCTAGGGGTTGAAACTGGGTCAGATTCTTTACCATCTGAGCCACCAGAGAAGCCCTGTAGATGTGATGATTTTGATTAAAAAACAATCTTAATGTTGGGTATTTTCACTTGGGGTCTATATTTGTACTTATCTGAGATTGTTACTTAAATGGGTGGAATGTAGTCACTAGGCCTGGTAAAATGTCCTGTGGAGGTGGGTGGAAAAGGCCATTTTTAACTTTACCAATGGAATGGGATATTCTACGTATTGGGACTTTAGTTCCTCCTCATGCCAATGTATTACCCACTTAAAACTTGTGGACTCTATAAATGGGATGGTCTCAGAGTTCAGAGAGCTTTAAAAGTCATCTGCCGTATCCACTGATGGCTGAGTCCTTGATAGAAAAGCTAAATCTATTGCTTGGAGTTTCTTCAAAATGTAGATCCTGACTCATTAGGTCTAGGTCAGAGTCTGTGAATCTACATTTTGACAGGTTTCCTATCGATGCTGATAACTTGGTTCATGGATCAAACTTTAAGCAGCAAAACTTTATTTATAACATTACTACTATATTTCAGTTAAGTCTCTGCTTGGATGTCTCCAGTGACAAGGAAATCACTTTTCTTGAAGCATACCTTCTGTATAGGAAGGATGTCTTTGTGTCCCACCCAACAAATCTATTTGAATATGTAATAATAATAAAATAACAGCTAATGTTTACAAATATTTATCATATGCTAACACAATTAAATCTAATGATATTGCTGCTTTTATTATTTATTGCTACAGATGAGAATTCAGATTCACGGAGATTTCAGCACATTGTCTTAGGCCAGCAGGAAGAGATAAATTAAGATTTGAATCTGACTTGAAGCCCTTAGCCTTTTCTAGCACTACATTCTGCCTTATAGACTTGTGTTATTGTCCAAGTTTTGGTGATGACTTTAAATAATACAAACCTGTCTGTGCTACAAATTCGAAATCATTTTGGTTGTTATAGATGTGACTGTATGATTCATAGTGGAAACTAGGACATTTCTTTAAAAGGGGACAGTATTGATTATTACAGAGACAGTAGACACACTAGAATTATCCCCAACAAACAGGGATGTGTATTCACTGAGTTATTACTCACTTTCTGAACATTGTTGTTGTTCAGTTGTGTCTGACTCTTTGCTACCCCATGGACTGCATGAACATTAGAAAACAGAAAAATGAGGCTGAAAATAATGTTACCCAGTGTTTCTGTAATGTGAATTCCTGAGTAAATTTTATATCACAGTGTTTTTCCATGTTATTTCCATTTTCTTAAAAATTTTTTTTAACAATTTATTTATTTTTATTGAAAGATAATTGCTTTACAGAATTTTGCTGTTTTCTGTCAAACCTCAACATAAATCAGCCATAGGTATATATATATCCCCTCCCTTTTGAAACTCCGTCCCATCTTCCTCCCCATCCCACCCCTCTAGATTGAAACAGAACCCCTTCTTGAGTTTCCTGAGCCATAGAGCAAATTTCTATTGGCTATCTATTTTACATACGGTAATGTAAGTCTCCATGTTACTCTCTCCATACATCTCACCCTCTCCTCCCCTCTCCCCATGTCCATAAGTCAATTCTCTATGTCTGTTTCTCCACTGTTGCCCTGTAAATAAATTCTTCAGTACCATTTTTCTAGATTCTGTATATATGCATTAGAATATGGTATTTATCTTTCTCTTTCTGACTCACTTCACTCTGTATAATAGGTTCTAGGTTCATCCACCTAGTAAGAACTGACTCAAATGCATTCCTTTTTATGGCTGAGTAATATTACAGAATATTACAGAGGCAAGGTTCTCCTTTATTTGCATTTAAATTTCTTTTTTGAAGTATAGTAGATGTATAATATTATATAAATCATATGTATAAAGTATAATGATTCACAATTTTTACTGCATTTTTTCTTTTCAGTCTGTAATCTCTAGTCAACAACATTCTTTGACATTACCTTTGATTTATATGGGCTGTAGCCCAGGTTCGTCTGACAACAAGAGTCATTGCATCAGATCCCTTGTACAGACTAAGGGTTAGCAAACTATGCCCCATGGGCCAAAGCCAGCCTGCCACTTGCTTTTGTAAATCAAGTTTTATTGAAACCCAGGCAGGCCCCATCATTTGTATTGTCTGCTGCTTTTGAACTACAAAGGTAAGAGCTGGGACTATATGGTTTCACAAAGTCTAAAATATTTACTATTAGGCTCAAACAGAAAATGTTTGCCGGTCCTTGGTATGGACACTAATTGATCCGACTATCTCTTTGACTCCTCTAGTCTAAAATCCAAACAGTTGCTTAAGTGATACCACCTTTGGAGGTGAATAAACAGAGGTGCATGCATGCTCAGTCATTTCAGTCATGCCCAACTCTTTGTGACCCCATGGACTATAGCCCCCCAGACTCCTCTGAACATGGGATTCTTCAGGTAAGAATACTGGAGTGGGTTGCTGTGACCTCCTCCAGAGGATCTTCCCAACCCAGGGATCAAACCTGCATCTCTTGTCTCCTACATTGGCAGGTGGGTTCTTTTCTTTACCACTAGTACCACCTGGGAAGCCCGAATAAACAGAGCTAGATTTGGTAAATCTCAGTAAATTTCTTCAATTCAGTTCAGTCCATTTGCTCAGTCATGTCCAACTCTTTGTGATCCCATGGACTGCAGCACACCAGGCCTCCTTGTCTATCACCAACTCTTGATGTTTACCCAAACTCATGTCCATTGAGTCAGTGATGCCATCCAACCATCGCAACCTCTGTCGTCCCCTTCTCCTGCCTTCAATCTTTCCCAGAATCAGGGTCTTTTCAAATGAGTCAGCTCTTTGCATCAGGTGGCCAAAGTATTGGAATTTCAGCTTCAGCATCAGTCTTTCCAATGAATATTCAGGACTGATTTCCTTTAGGATGGACTGCTTGGATTTCCTTGCAGCACAAGGACTCTCAAGAGTCTTCTCCAATACCACAGTTCAAAAGCATCAGTTCTTCAGTGCTCAGCTTTCTTTATAGTCCAACTCTCACATCCATACATGACTACTGAAAAAACTACAGCCTTGACTAGACGGACCTTTGTTNTGAGCGACTTCACTTTCACTTTTCACTTTCATGCTTTGGAGAAGGAAATGGCAACCCACTCCAGTATTCCTGTCTGGAGAATCCCAGGGACGGCAGAGCCTGGTGGGCTGCCATCTCTGGGGTCGCACAGAATCGAACACGACTGAAGCGACTTAGCAGCAGCAGCAGCAGCAGGTGTGATGGAGTAACAAGCCATGGATTGTAAGTCAGGAAACAGGCTGAGCTCCACCTGAATTGGTACTTTGCATCCAGTGGGTTTAATTCAGTTCTTTGAACAAGCTTCCCATCTGCAAAGTGAAAGCTTTGTATGAAGAACCCCTCTATTAGAAGGAACCTTAAGATCAAACAGACCAACCTCTAGTGACTCCTAGGCCAGATTTTGTCTGCAGTTACTGTGATTTGACTTTCCTGGTGGCTCAGACGGTAAAGAGTCTGCCTACAATGCGGGAGACCTGGGTTCAATCTTGGGTCAGGTAGATCTCCTGAAGAAGGAAATGGCAACCCACTCCAGGATTCTTGCCTGGAAAATCCCATGGACAGAGGAGCCTGGTAGGCTACAGTCCATGGGGTCGCAAAGAGTCGGACACGACTGAGTGACTTCACTTTTTGTCACTGTGGTTTGAAAGCTCTCATTGGGCTCTCTTCTGTTCTTTGGTCTGTTACATCATGCTGTTCAGTGGGAAAGAAAATGTTACATGAGCCACATTTTAAAAAGTAAAAAGAAACATGCCTTAGTCCATTTGGGCTGCTATAACAAAATATTACAGACTGGGTGGCTAATGAACAACATAAATTTATTTCTCACAGTTCCAGAGGGTCAAAGTTCTAAGATCAAGCCACCAACAGATTTTACGGTTGATGAGGGACCATGTCCTGGTTCACAGTTGCCTATCTTCTCACTGCGTCTTCAGATGAACAAAGGGTGAAGGAACTCTCTAGGGCCTCTTTTATAAGGAAACAGATCTTATTGATGAGGGCTCTGCTTTTGTGAATCACCTAATTAACTCCCAAAGGCCCTACTGCCAAATATCATCACATTGGAGGCCAGGATTTAGTGTATGAATTTGTGTGTGTAGGGGATGGGGGACACAAACATTTAGTCTACAGAACAGAAAACATTAATTTTACTAATATATCTTTACTCATCATATCAAAATATTATCATTCAACATTGTAATCAATATAAAATTATTGAGATATCTTACTTTTTTGGTTTTACTAAGTATTTGAAGTCTGGTGTGTATTTTTTACGAATGGTGCATCTCATTTCGGATGAGCCACACAGATGTGTGGTGCAGCCCCTGCGCTGAATAACGTGGCCTCAGAGCATTGCTGCCCTGGCCGCAGATGCGCCTCATTCCTGCCCTCAGAGAGAATCGAAGAAATGCCAAAGAGCCCTTCTTGCTGGTCCTTCCAAAGAAAATAAATACTTCTTTCTTCATAAAGTAGTATTTTATTACACTCATACTTCAGTCTGTTTCCCAGTGTGTGAGAAGAGTCGTTCTGGATTTGCAGAGCTCCAGCACCAGCTTGGTAAAAGTCCCCGTGGCTCTCTTTGCAGAGATAGAAAGGTCCCTCCCGTATTATCAGCATCAAGAGCAATGTTTTCCAACATGTGTTTCATAAAACTTAGGTTTGTGAGATGTGATGAGGTGTGATGTGAAGAAGAGATTTCCATGGTAGAAAGTGTGGGGAATACTAAGTATGAAATTCCAATAAGTGTCCTTATTGCAGAAATACCGAGAGATGGCTCCCATGTATAGATCTTCCGAAACCAGTAAGATGCTTCAAAAATCATCTTGAGGATCGAGAGTCAAGTGGGACTTAATGAGACAATGCTGTTCGGAAAATTTTCTCCCTGAGTCTTTCTTTTCCAGGGCAGTCTTCCAGTGTGGCTCTTAAATCCATTTCCAAAAGTCCCTCATACTTTCCTAGCTCTAGGGACCCTGTTCCTACTATGTCCTTGAAAAACAAAAACTAAAATAACCTTCACTAATGAGTTATAATATAATGGCTCTAATATTGGGAAAGTATCTGTTGTGAATCAGATCCACTATCTTTCCTCAGTACATTTTAATATAATACTTCTCTCATAGCTCCTACTTGTGACAGTGAATTCACATTTTATTTTTAAGTGGCAGTACAATTTAGGGCCATTTTATTTCTTTAATGATCTTGGAAAGTACAGCAAATATGGCAGCTTTGATTTTTCAAATGGTCAAAAAAAGCAAGAAAAACAAATTCTGTTTCTCTCACCGGCATTCCTTCTTATTCATAGAGAAGAAATATGTTCCCATTTAAGATGAAAGGTTCTTTGCATTTATTTCATAGCTCATATTGAGGAAAAGTCTCAAGGCCATTTATAGTTTATTAATTCATCCCGCCACAAAATCTCTTTATAATGGGGCTTTCAGGTCATCTTCCCTCACCCCTCAACTTACTGGAAGATAACTCAAGGCACTCCAAATCAAGTGAATTAGAAACAAAGCCATCATAATTATAATCTCTCTGCTTAGAAATGGATCACAACTTAATGCTTTTTTCCCAGGAATTTGGGTCATGTTAATAAAAACTGTACTTTTCTCTTTAGAACACAAGACCAGCTTCTAACAGTCTGGTCCATATGTTAGAAGCATATAAAAGTTAATCATTTTGCTCTGGTGCCAGCATGTTGTGTGCGAAGAGAAACTGTAAACCACAGCTGTGTGGAGAAACAATTGTGAACTTTACTGGCTTGCACATGTGAGATATCGTAAACTAAATAAAATGACACTTAACTTTACTGGAGAGTTGGAAGTGGGAGAGGAGCATTTAGTAGAGTGGTTCCATTCTTTACATTTCGTAAGGATGGTTCAAGTTGCATAAAACCCAGATCAACTGTTTTCCAGATGATTAGATTTGGCTTAGTCACAAGGATAATGATTGCTGGGTGATCAATGGAAACTGTGCAGTTGACCTGGTTTGGTGTGTAAATGACTAAAAAATTCAGACATCATCTAAAATCAATTGGGTTCAATCAGTTTGGTCAGGCAGCATCCCCTCAATTACTCAGTGATCTTCCTTGAATATGACCAGAAACCCTGAAATAACCACAAAATCTATAATGAGGCCATCNTTATCTCTACTTTTCTTGAAGAGATCTCTAGTCTTTCCCATTCTATTGCTTTCCTCTGTTTCTTTGCACCGATCACTGAGGAAGCCTTTCTTATCTCTCCTTGCTATTCTTTGGAACTCTGTATTCACATGGGTATATCTTTCCTTTTATCCTTTGCTTTTCACTTCTCTTCTTTTCACAGCTATTTGTAAGGCGTCCATTTTGCTTTTTTGCATTTCTTTTTCTTGGGGATGGTCTTGATACCTGTCTCCTATACAGTGTCATGAACCTCCATCCATAGTCCATCAGGCACTCTGTGTATCAGATCTAGTACCTTAAATCTATTTCTCACTTCCACTGTATAATCATAAGGCGTATAATTTAGGTCATACCTGAATGGTCTAGTGGTTTTCCTCACTTTCTTCAATTTAAGTCTGAACTTGGCAATAAGGAGTTCATGATCTGAGCCACAGTCAGCTCCTGGTCTTGTTTTTGCTGACTGAATAGAGCTTCTTCATCTTTGGCTGCAAAGAATATAATCAATCTGATTTCGGTGTTGACCATCTGGTCATGTCCGTGTGTAGAGTCTTCTCTTGTGTTGTTGGAAAAGGGTGTTTGCTATGACCAGTGCATTCTCTTGGCAAAACTCTATTAGTCTTTGTCCTGCTTCATTCTGTACCCCAAGGCCAAATTTGCCTGTTCCTCCAGGTGTTTCTTGACTTCCTACTTTTGCATTCCAGTCCCCTATAATGAAAAGGACATCTTTTTTGGGTGTTAGTTCTATAAGATCATGTAGGTGTTCATAGAACCATTCAACTTCAGCTTATTCAGTGTTACTGGTCAGGGCATAGACTTGGATTACCGCTTCTTGGCGCTGCCTAAATTTAGGCCTTAGCAATGATAATACATCTCATTTCTAGCTGCATGGAATATCAACACCCAGCAGGAGGTCCAGACTACTAAAGCCCTTTGTTTCTTTCTAGGACCAGTGGCAGGAAGGCTCTGGTCACACAATTTCAAATAGAAGCATTTGTATGATGTTGGACTAATTTTGAATTTAATCTTAAATCCTAGTGGCAAGTGCTATTGGAGCAGCCTCCACAGGCCCAAAGTTATGACAACTGGCCAGTGACACACATATTCACTTTAGCTAAGCTATTTCTTCATTTCATCCTCTTATTTGCCATTTTCTCCACTTCTCATCCTTTTGATGCAGATTCTGTATATCTGCCATCTTATCAAAGCTGGAGTTAATCATTATTTCTATATTGTTTCTTCCATTGCTTTAATAATGGTAATAGGTGCATCTAGTCAAGGCTATGGTTTTTCCTGTGGTCATGTATGGATGTGAGAGTTGGACTGTGAAGAAGGCTGAGCGCCGAAGAATTGATGCTTTTGAACTGTGGTGTTGGAGAAGACTTGAGAGTCCCTTGGACTACCAGGAGATCCAACCAGTCCATTCTGAAGGAGATCAGCCCTGGGATTTCTTCAGAAGGAATGATGCTAAAGCTGAAACTCCAGTACTTTGGCCACCTCATGCCAAGAGTTGACTCATTGAAAAGACTCTGATCCTAGGAGGGATTGGGGTCAGGAGAAGAAGGGGACGACTGAGGATGAGATGCTGGATGGCATTACGGACTCGACAGACATGAGTCTGAGTGAACTCCAGGAGTTGGTGATGAATAGGGAGGCCTGGCGTGCTGTGATTCATGGCGTCGCAAAGAGTTGGACACGACTTAGCGACTGAACTGAACTGAACTGAACCCTTACTGGATGTCTCCTTTATTCCAGGCACTGTGCCAAGATCTTAAATTAATCCTCATAGCATCCTTTTGTGGTACATAAAAGATGAGATGAGGGGTAGGGATTGAATCTGGAAGTGGTTATGCAACTTGCCCAAGGCTGCATAACCAGAAAGTGGCAAATCGAGGAGGTGGATCCAGAAACCTGAGAACCTATACTATTAATCTTTGATTTATCCTGCCTTCAGGAAAGATTATTCTGTAAACTATAGCTAACATAGACATTTCTCATGCCTAATGGTCAATTTAATCCAAACAACTAGTGCGGGTTTAAAAAAGAAGACAAAAAGCCCATTTCCTCTGGGTTTTTAAACAATGTGTTTATCACAATTATAGCAAAGCAGCAAAAACAGCAACATTTGAACTGTGCTATTTAAAAAACTCAGTGATGCACGTTATTCTGTTCACGAGGCACAAGCAGTCTGATGGTTTCTGTGTTCTATTCATACGAGGCTAAAAGAAGCTAGATGGATAACAGAGTTCCTAAAACAAGCACATTCTTCCTTGAACCCCTGGGGGTCAAACCCATGTGTTTAAAACCTAGCAGTCTTGGGAGAGGCTGTAGGAGCACGGAGCCCTCCCTGCTTGGTTCTCCCTGGCCAGCATCACTGCAACTTCATACACATGTTGCTGTCACACTGGCCATCTATTTGCTTCTTTTCTCCACTCTACTTAGGTTACAAGTGCGGATGAGGGACTGACACTGAAGAGACATGTCAAAGTCAGGGAGGCTATAAAAATAAGGAGTCCAAGAGGACTTCCCTCGTGGTCCAGTGGTTAAAAATTTGTCTTCCAGTGCAAGGGATGTGGGTTCAGTCCTTGTTTGAGGAACTTAGTTGCCCACATATTGGGGACAAGTAAGCCCGTGCACTGCAATGAAAGATCCCAAGTGTCATAATGAAGACCTGATGCAGCCAAATAGATAAATAAATATTAAAAAAATGAGTCCAGGCAACAGGAAATAGCACCTGGAGGAGACGCCAGAGATCATTTTGTCCATTCATATGTATGTATGTAGCTTGCATTTATTAAGAACTCACCATGTGCCAAGCACGTGCTAGAACCTTAAGTGGACTGTATACTTTAAATCTCATAGCAACCCTACAAGATATTTATTTTCATCTCCAACTTTCACACAAGAAATAAGGTTTATGTTTAAATAACTTGTCCGAGGTGAATCAGCCAATATAGGAAGGTTCTGAAGTTAGTCAGACTGCAGAGACTTTGTATGTAAATATTCTGATCTATATGATAAGGAGAGTTATGCTCTAATGAAAAAGGTGAAGAAACGTCTTGCTGCAGGTCACAAAAAATAAAGCAAAAGTGAGCTTAAAAACCCTGAACTCAGGCTCAAATACAATCCTGTTGAATGTATAATTCCCTCCTCAAATGACTGGCTGACAAAAATAATTGTTCTTTATTTCTACTTTATAGAAAGCTATGCTCAACAACATTTTCCCATCTCCTTTTTAGGAAATCATGAGTTTACAGTCTTTATGTTCTTCTCTAAAAATTAATTTCCTGAATTTAGCTTTCCCAGCAACATCCATGAAATGGCACTGTGGTACTCATTGTCCAGGCGTCTAGAAGTCCTTGGGGTCCCTCTGTCTCATGTATATTCATACAAGGGTAGGGGCTATTATCATGGGTCTTTGTAGTCTAAAGGCTAGATGTTATAGGATTTCTAGAGGGGGATTGTTACTATTCTGCTACAAATGTTCTATCTTCTTTGTTGACTGTTCCCTTTCTTTGATGCAAGTCATTTTATTTTGCTCCTCTGGTCCTGGTCTAATGCTTTATTCTGTTCATCTGGAGCAGGCTATCCTTTTCAGTTCACTGAAACCATTCCAATTGTCTTATTGAAAATCTCCTTTGAATCCCATTTTATGTTGTGTGATCTTGTGGAGCTAGGGCCATTTCTCCCTTATATGTCAGACGAATCATTTTGATACTGGTTCTGTAACACTGCTGGTATTTCCAAGTACAGAGGCATGGAAGCATAACAGTCATGGTAGTGGTGACGATGATGTAGCTCACTGTGTGCCAGGCCTTGTTTAAATGCTTTGGACAGAGTAACTTTTATAATCATTATGACAATCCTATGAGGTTGATTCTATATCATATCAATTTTACAGGTAAGCAGTCTGAGGCACAGAGTAACTAACTTGTTTGAGCTTACAGAGCCAATAAATGAGAGAACTGGGCAGCCTGTGTGGCTCCATTATTTATGCTCTTGACTATCATTATATATAGCACAAAAGTTTTTGGTTTTACCAGCTATTCCCTTAACTGTTGTGAGACTCAGTTCCCTTATATGCAAAACTGCTAACTGATAGTTCAGCCATTGTACATGTAGCCCAACAGCTAACTGGGAGAGCTTAACTAGTCCCTAAAAATTCTTAATACTGGTGGCTATCTATTGTATTGATTACATGCATGACCCTCCACACTTGTCATCTCATTTCAGCCTTCCTATATCCTTAAGAGGTAGGTTCTGTTAACAGCTCTAGTTCATGCCTGGGGGAAGTGAAGCTCAGAGACTTGAGATAACTTCCTCCAGGCTCTTCAGCCCATGCTGTTGCTATACCCACCTATCAGTTGACTCTAGAACCCAATTGCAGGTAAAATATTGTCTTAATGGGATTTTCAGAGATAATTATGATCACAATACAGTTACTTTACAGCGATAATTCTTCTAAAGATGTAATTTCACTGTAAGTGACAGAACTGAAGTTTGAACCAGGTCAGCTGAGGCCAGAATCAACACCTTTTATGGAAATGGGAGGACTCCTTTTACCTCATGGCACCAGAACAACATTGTCTTTTTGTTTATATAATTGACTTGCTATCCAGCCAAACTTCAAGGTGAAAAATGACCTGCAGACTGTGGAACTCAAACTTCTCACTTGAGTCATTGCACATCACCAGCAGGCCTGTACCCTGAAAACTGAACAGGCAATAAGGTCCTTGCTGAACCTAGACTCAGCAAGTCTGGGTTGATTAAATGCAAATGAATGAAAACAGCTATAAATTTACCTGCAGGCTAGTGATGTAAGCTTTTTGGCACAGCTCTACCCAAATCCTTAAGGAACAGGGGCTTGTTTTAATGCCAGTTTTTATTTAATTATATAACAGTAGAATTAAATATTAAAGTAAGCCCAATTTTGCCTTAATTCAGGGTGGGCTGGATGCAAAAGTACAGTAGGAGGTTTAGCCTAAAGGTCAGTAATTCCATAGCATCGACCCCAGGAAACAAACCTCTTAGAGATCCGCTAAAGTAAAGCATCACAAGCAAAAAGACAGACAAACTACAGGATAACAGAAAGAAGGGAGATATTTTCCTCTTGCTTTACTTTTCCCTTAGGCTAGCCCCTGATACTTGAGCTGTTTCTAGTCATTTTGTTTGCCATGGTTGAAGAGTCAATCTGTCTTTGCTCTAGAGAACTCAGGGAATCAGTGGTTGAGTCATTATACTGGCGAGGTCCTCAAAGAATTCAAGCATCTAGTCTGAATAAATGCATCTGAGAGAAGAAGATGCCTCCTCTCCCCGCCTCCTCCAGGGCAGGCTGCCTATACCTTGCTGCCAGCTTTTCCATTTGAGACCATCTTCCAGTTTATGACTGAGCTGGTATTTGCTTATCTTTCTCTTCTGTTCAGCACATTTGCTCTTGTTAAATGAATCACAAGAGCAGCACAAACTAAAAGCAGCATTTTTGCTTTGTGAGCCAAGCATCAGAAAGTAGCAGTCAGCTGAGTTAAAGAGGCATTCCCTCTCTCCTTTTTCTGCAAATTTCAGAATTTTTCATGCACAATAAAAAAAGACATGCAATGATTCACAAAGTTTGCAGTTGAGAAAAATGAGGATCAGCAAGATTAAACAATGTGACCAAGATTAGACAGCTGAGTGGAACTATGTCAAATACACATTCAACAGATTGAACTTGTGTGCTGCCACTGGAATTTAACCCGAATGTAGTTCTAATTCTGCTATCTCAAGTAATTCTCCAAACAAACTAGGAGAACGAATTGAGGAATTTGAAATTTATATGCAGAAATCGGCTTGATGCAAACTGGAAAACAAGTCTAGGAACTTTCTCTAGTGTCTAGATAGTAGTAGTAAATTTTTTGAAAGTTTGTGATGAATGAATATACCCAGAATGTAAATATAAATCAAGTCTTCTCAGAACCTAAAAATTCATGGTGTTAATTAATCTATACTGAGTTTAAGAAGATAAGTTAAATGTATCTTACCAGTTTAGAAAAGTATTAATAATTGTAAGTGGAAGTTACTTGATTATTTTAAGATCATCTGTTACATTGGTATACATTAAAAAGTAGTAAAATATTTTTAACAAAAATATTGATTAAAAAACTTGGTCACTTATAAACTCTGAATTAACCCTTCCTCTTTTGAGTTCATATTCTGAAGGACAATTTTCAGATAAGTAGGCTCATCTGCAAATAGATAATTTCTTCCAAGCACTATAGAATATTAGAACTATGTTGATCTTATGTGCTAAGTTGTTTCAGCTGTGTCAGGCTCTTTGCCACCCTATGGACTTTAGCTCTCCAGGCTCCTCTGTCCTTGGGATTCTCCAGGCAAGGATACTGGAATGGGCTGCCATGTCCTCCTCCAGGGGATTTTCCCGACCCAGGAATCAAACTCGCATCTCTTAGTCTCTTGTATTGGCAGGTGGATTCTTTACCACTAGTGAACTGTTTAATTCATAAGCCTTAACTTTCAGATGAAGACCAGTGTTAAATGACTTGCCCAAGGTCTAAGACTTAATTATGACAAAGTTGAGACCAGAACCTAGTTTCTTGGACTTTTGAGATTACATGAGTCATACAAACAAAATAAAGTGTGATTGCAGTGTGCGTGTGTGCTCTGTCATGGCNTTCAGATGAAGACCAGTGTTAAATGACTTGCCCAAGGTCTAAGACTTAATTATGACAAAGTTGAGACCAGAACCTAGTTTCTTGGACTTTTGAGATTACATGAGTCATACAAACAAAATAAAGTGTGATTGCAGTGTGCGTGTGTGCTCTGTCATGGCCAGCCCTTTGTGACCCTATGGACTGTAGCCCACCAGGCTCCTCTGCCCGTGGAATTTTCCAGGCACGAATACTGGAGTGTGTTGTCATTTCCTACTTCAGGGGATCCTCCCGTCCCAGGGACTGAACCTGCGTCCCTTGTGTCTCTTGCACTGACAGGTGGATTCTTTATCACTGCATCACCTGGGAAAGCGTGACTATATAGGTAATATTTAAGGATGAAAACTGGACAGAAACAACCTTGAATAGTCAGATCAATTTTTTTACCTCACTCCTCCAGGGGGCTGGATTTGGTATTCAGATGTCCTTTTTTTATTATAACCTGGAAAATGTTCTAACCTTGCTTGAGACTACTGTTCTAAAGAACATGAACTAGGACTTTAAGCTTAAATATGTAGTTAGCTGGTGTGCAAACCACAAAGTGACACTAATTCCTTAGATTTCCATAGTAAGTTTTCTTTTCCTTTTTTTTGTATTTGCCTATTCATTTTCAGCTAAAGAACNTCTAAAGAACATGAACTAGGACTTTAAGCTTAAATATGTAGTTAGCTGGTGTGCAAACCACAAAGTGACACTAATTCCTTAGATTTCCATAGTAAGTTTTCTTTTCCTTTTTTTTGTATTTGCCTATTCATTTTCAGCTAAAGAACTAAAAAAACCTTTTGTACATTTCCTCCTATCAACCCGCGGTGTCAGGACAAAGAAACTGTTGTGTTCTCCATTTACAGACTAGGAAAACAAATTCTGGAGAGATTAAGTGGGTGCAGTCTATTGATTATATTAATGGTGCCAGTTCTTCTCCCCTCTAGGATTTACTTCTTTTGCCATGTGACCCTGAGCGAGCCTCCCTCTTTGACTCTGATTCAGGCAGGTGAATTACATTGGTCATTAGAATGTTAGCAGACATATGTTAGAACAGTTTTGGAAAAGTGCTTGAACATTTTTGCTCATGCTCTGCATGAAAAGGACATGCCTGCTGGACAATGAGGCCTGTAGGGTAGAGCCAGGTCACCCTAGCAAATATTAAAGCCACCCAGATCAGCCAACAGCCAGCTGCTTCCTAAATACATAAGTGAGCCCATACTAGGTCAGCTAAACCTGGCAAACTTGGGAGCTATATAATTTTGTTGTTGTTGTATGTCACTGATGTTTTGTGGCTGTTTGTTATGTGGTATTACTGTAGTAACAGGTAATCGATAACAGTGATTATAACTATAAATGAGGATTCAGAAATTTAACTAAGACCCATGTCAGTGTCTAAGCTGGTAAAGTCCGTGATGCCATCCAGCCATCTCATCCTCGGTTGTCCCCTTCTCCTCCTGCCCCCAATCCCTCCCANAGTATCTTGAGAACAGCCCATCCAAACACACATTTCCTTCATTGGCAGAAAAATCCTGGATGCTTTAGAGCAACATTCTCCCCTGGCCCACCACCGAGCTCCCTGCAGCTTTACCTAGATGGCCACGTGCGCTCAGCTGCTCAGTTGTGTCTGACTCTTTGTGACCCCCGTGGACTATAGCCCACCAGGTTCCTCTGTCCACAGGATTTCCCAGGCAAGAATACAGGAGTGGATTGCCATTTCCTTCTCCAGGGGATCTTCCTGACCCAGGGATCAAATCCTGGTCTCCAGTATTACCAGGTAGATTCTTTACCACTGAGCCACCAGGGAGGCCATGTAACAGACAAAATTGGAAGATATTTAAAGTGTGCCACCTGATGATTTTATATACACACATTGTCAAAGGATTCCCATCCTAGAGTTAATCAGTACACCCAGCACCTCACGTATTTATCATTTGTATGTGTGAGAGAGAATATCTAAGCACATTTCAATCATGCAGTGGTGTTATCAACTCTAGTCACTGTCTTATACATTAGATCCTCAGACCTTATTCATCTTATAGCTGAAAGTTGTACCCTTTAACCAACCCCTCCCTGTTTCTCCCACCCCCAGCCCCTCTCTACTCAAGTTTGGCAATTTTTTTTTTTAAGATTCCATGTATCAGTGATCCTGTGAGTTATTTTTGTCTTTCCTTGTCTGACTTACTTCACTTAGCTTAATGCCCTCCAGATTCATTTATGCTGTTTCAAATGACAAACTTTCCTCTTCTTCTAAAGTAAACATTCAAATATATATGTTATATATATATTCCTTGAAAGAACTGATGTTGAAGCTTTGGCCACCTGATGCAAAGAGCTGACTCATTGGAAAAGACCCTGATGCTGGGAAAGATTGAGGGCAGGAGGAGAAGGGGACGACAGAGGATGAGACGGTTGGATGGCATCACCGACTCAATGGACATGGGTTTGGGTGGACTCTGGGAGTTGGTGATGGACAGGGAGGCCTGGCGTGCTGCAATTCATGGGTCACAAAGAGTCGGACACGACTGAGCAACTGAACTGAACTGAACTGAATATATACACGAATATCATATTTATATGCACTTTATTTGGTTTTTCTGGTAGCTCAGCTGGTAAAGAATCCGCCTGCAACGCATGAGACCCTGGTTCAATTCCTGGGTTTGGGAAGATCCCCTGGAGAAGGGCTAGGCTACACACTCCAGCATTCTTGGGCTTCCCCGGTGGCTCAGCTGGTAAAAAAAAATCTGCCTGCAATGTGGGAGACCTGGGTTTGATCCCTTGATTCAGAAGATCCCCTGGAGAAGTGAACAGCTACCCATTCCAGTATTCTGGCCTGGAGAATTCCATGCACTGAATAGTCCATGGGGTCACAAAGAGACATGACTGAGCGACTTTCACTTTCATTTCACTTTTTATATCCTTTACTTACTTATTTTTATATATCTTACATTCTCTTTTTCCATTCAGCAGTCAACAGGTCCTGAAGTGGCTTCCGTATCCTGGCTATCGTGAATAATGCTATCATGAACATGGGAGGCTAGACTTCATTCTGAGATAATTTCATAAAACATTCAAAAATCAGAGGTCCTGATTTAACCTTGGGAGATAGGTGTATCTTCAGGGAGATCATAAGCTCAGTCTCCAAAGGACTAGAAAAAATCATAGAAGAATAAGGGAGGAGATGAGAACACCAAGGCTCTGAGAGGTTGGCTCATAAGTGCCCGAGGGCAAGCCCAGTGTGACTTTCTCTGGGGTCCTTATCGTAACCTCACTACCCAGAAGCCTGTCCCTTTCCACTGAGCCACTGGCTAGATCTCTTGGTCCTCGGTTGAGCATGTGCTACTATGTACCTACAGTAAATATATTTCCTAATCCCTTGTGCAGTGGAAGCCGTATGGGCCCTGAAACCTGAAGCCTATTCCAGGAGCTCATAACAGCCTTCAAGCATTCGCATTCCGCAGTGCTATGCTCACTGGTGATCTCTCCCCAGACGGTTTCAGCCTGTCCGGAACTTCGTCTCCTCTGGAGTTCCAATGGGGGACCACATCCATCACTCACTGGGGAGGCAGCTACATCAAAGCACAAGGATCAGCTCCGCAGCAGTTGTCAAACCTGGCAGATTCTGCCCAGTGATTCCTGAATCTCTTTTGCTTCCCTACGTGGAAGGGGCTCCATCACACTGCTTTATGCTTGCCAGTCTGTGGATTTGATACCAAAGGATTCCCATTTGAACCCTGGATCTCTATACCTTAAGATCACGTCACCTTGAAATGTTGCAGCTCTGAACCTTGGTCTCATCAACTGTCCAGCGGAAATGTGTTTGCCCCATAGGACTGTTGTGGAGAAGATTTAATGACATGGCTTTGAGGAAATACGTGCCATATTCCCAGGGGTACGACACACACTTGGGCAATTTGTGTACTGTGCACAGGCGCCAGGGTAGGGAACAAGCAGAGGGCAGAATCCAGCCTGGCTTCTGCTCACCAAGCCATGCGCCCACTGCTGTATCCACCCAGGGAGCATCTTTCAGTAATTTAAACAAAAGTCCTTTAAACATGGTCCTGGCAGGGCCTGGCACATGTGAGGTCTCAGTAAGCATTAACTGAATTTTAAATTCTTTGTTATCCACACACAGAGAAAATAAAAGCTACGGTTGCTGAAATAGTAATAATCTAAGCACGCTTGCCCAGGGGTGGTGATATAGCAGAGTGGTTAAAAGTAAAAACTTTGGAGTTAGACCAGGATTTCAGCCCCAGTTCTGCCATGAACGATGCTGAATGATCATAAGCAAGATGCAAAACCTCTCTGAGTTTCAGTTTTATCATCTGTAAAAGGGGAATAATTTGGGAGGATTAATGGTGACTCTCGTAATTACTGCCTCCTGAACACCTCAGGTTTTAAGTGTTCTGGGACCAAGCTTTATGAAGAAGGAGACCCCAGATCACCAGAGGTGATTAAACATTCATTATTGTAATTGGTATTTATTAAAGTCCTAATGTGTTCTAGGCTCTGGAGGGCTTATACCATCTACTGAGAATTTTCTGCTTGCCAGATAATGTGCTAAGCACTTCATAACACATAATTTCATCTATACCCAAAAGCACCTAACAGGTAGAGACTGTGATTATCTGCTCGAAAGGAATTTACACACTAGTTAAGAAAGCAATGACTCTGATTGAAACCATTCAAGTAAACACTTAATGACTAAAGTCAGATGGCGTTTTGGAAGAAATGAGTACGAGGACATACTGTGAGCCTGGGGGTGGCTGGGAGTTGATTAGTCACCGGAGGCAACCTAGATATCCTTCTCTAGAGAGTTAGGTATAAATATGTAATGAAATGTTACACAGCAGTCAGAAACCATAATCTACATCTAGGAATCAGGCTAGATTTCAAACACCATGTTCAATGCAAATAGTAAGGAATGGGGTAAGATTTAGAAAACAACAGAATAGGGCAGTATGTGCCAAACTGTGGGGCAAGCATTGTAAGGGTTTACTTGCAAAGAGAGCATCTCAGCCCCAGGAGCATCCATCATGGACACTGGGGAGGCAGCCCTGGATTCACCTGTTCATTCCCTACGCTCCCACCCAGGGTGCACCAGAAATGATGCTGAGATATGGACCCTGCTCTCACCAAAGCCATAGCCCAGGGTTCAGGTCAGTTCAGTTCAGTGGCACAGTCGTGTCTGACTCTTTGTGACCCCATGGACTGCAGCACTGCCAGGCTTCCCCGTCCGTCACCAACTCCCGGAGTTCACTCAAACTCATGTCCATTGAGTTGGTGAAGCCATCCAACCATCTCATTCTCTGTCGTTCCCTTCTCCTCCTGCTCTCAATCTTTCCCAGCATCGGGGTCTTTTCAAGTGAATCAGCTCTTCACACAAGGTGGCCAAAGTACTGGAGTTTCAGCATCAACATCAGTCCTTCCAATGAATGTTCAGGACTGATTTCCTCTAGGATGGACTGGTTAAGTCCTTGCAGTCCAAGGGACTCTCAAGAGTCTTCTCCAGCACCACAGTTTCAAAGCATCAATTCTTTAGCGCTCAGCTTTCTTTATAGTTCAACTCTCACATCCATACATGACCACTGGAAAAACCATTGACTAGATGGACATTTGTTGGCAAAGTAATGTCTCTGCCTTTTAATATGCTGTCTAGGTTGGTCATAACTTTTCTTCCAAAGAGTAAGCGTCTTTTAATTTCATGGCTGCAGTCACCATCTGCAGTGATTTTGGAGCCCATCTGCATATCTGAGGTTATTGATATCTCTCCCGGCAATCTTGATTCCAGCTTGTGCTTCATCCAGCCATAGCCCAGGATAGGTTTCCTAGATAAGAAAGTTCTTCTAGAAAATTCTCTCTAGCCACATGGGAGCCTCTCTCCCACAATTGTCTCTTTGGGTTGGTAGATTAATTTTTCTTTTCCAGATGTGCCCCTACAAAGTGGAGGAAACTAAGGTCTGGTCAGAGCAGAGAGTGGCATCAGCATATGCCAGCCATGCTACAGAAGTTAGTTAACCAATACCACACTTCCCTCCACAAAAGTATCCTTTCTTGGTTGTTGACTTAGAAGGGGCTGGGTGGCATAAGGAAAAATAGGCTCAGTGTTCTGTCAGTCATCATGATTACTCCCAGCCCCATCAGTTCAGTTCAGTTCAGTCGCTCAGTCATGTCCAACTCTTTGCAACCCCATGAACTGCAGCACGCCAGGCCTCCCTGTCCATCACCAACTCCCGAAGTTCACTCAGACTCACATCCATCGAGTCAGTGATGTTATCCATCGTCTGTTGTCCCCTTCTCCTCCTGCCCCCAATCCCTCCCAGCCTCAGAGTCTTTTCCAATGAGTCAACTCTTCGCATGAGGTGGCCAAAGTACTGGAGTTTCAGCTTTAGCATCATTCCTTCCAAAGAAATCCCAGGGTTGATCTCCTTCAGAATGGACTGGTTGGATCTCCTTGCAGTCCAAAGGACTCTCAAGAGTCTTCTCCAACACCACAGTTCAAAAGCATCAATTCTTCGGCGCTCTGCCTTCTTCACAGTCCAACTCTCACATCCATACATGACCACTGGAAAAACCATAAGCTTGACTAGACGGACTTTAGTCGGCAAAGTAATGTCTCTGCTTTTGAATATACTATCTAGGTTGGTCATAACTTTTCTTCCAAGGAGTAAGCGTCTTTTAATTTCACGGGTGCAGTCACCACCTGCAGTGATTTTGGAGCCCCAAAAAACAAAGTCATAAGGCCCCAAACAGTGCATCTTGATTTTTTTTTGGTAATGATAGGAATATCCTAGACCTGAAAATACTGATTATTTTTGAGACTTCCCTGTGGTCTTGTGGTTAAGATACCATACTTCCACTGCAGGAAACATGGGTTCAATCCCTGGTCAGGGAAATAAGATTCCACATGCTGTGCACAGCACAGCCAAAAATTAATAAATAAGTAAGTTTTAAAACCAACTTCAAAGAATAGTAGATCAAGGCTGGACCAGACATCAGCTAGGATCTCTTCCTGTCTGGTTCCAAGATCTTGTTGGCTGCTACCCGTGTATATCTGACTGTCAGCCTCCTCTCATCTCAGGTAAATGAATTCTCCAAGGTAGCCTCAGGACCTACCATGGGCATGTTCTGTTTCTGCTAAATCCCTAGCCAATGGAAAGGCCACTAACTCACATCACCTTCTCACAGAGCTGATTCTTGCCCTCTCAGAGCTAAACTTTATTTGACCATCATCTGCCACCCTCTGAAGTTGGGTCAAATGGAAAAATCAGGACAAGTACTGTGATACACAACGACTGTCCAGTTTCTCTCTCCATGGGGACACCTGGGATTCCAAGTCTTTGCAAGACTAGTGAGGACTTATCCATGACCTTCAGTGTATTGTTTCAGAGAGAATGGGAGGCCCCGTGATAAGAAGCCAAAATTTAAAGCCAGGGCACCATCAACATGGGTTTATTTGAAAGGATGACTCAAACAGGGAGAGGCCACAAGAAAGAAATCAGTGATGTGCTAGGATTGGGAGGTGGAGGGGTACCAGGCAGTGAGGCCTCTTGAACAGAGCACAAAGCATCCCCCCGGGACAGCTTTGTCTTCCAGTGTGAGTGATGAGGAAGACTTTAAAGCCCTTGAACAGTCTAGGGCATCAAAAAGACTACTGGGTTATACATGAACTCACCAATGGGAAGACCACGCTGATCACTTTGGGACAGAACCCCTCTTTCCCTGAAAACTCTGGTATTTACTTCTTGTACTTAGCTTCTAAGAAAGTCAGAGCTGGAAGAGCAATCACCCCCACAGACTCTGCCCCATTTTTTTCAGATGGTAAAACAGTCCCAGGGAGAGAATGCAACTTGCCCAAGGTCAGGAACATTACTGGAACCTGAGGAATTTGGGGAGAAGTTGCTGTCTTCTTTTGATTGGTCCTGGAACGAATTACCCCTTATTTTAAAAAAAACAGGCTATGACTCTTGCTGACCTCAACAGCACATCTGATGGAATGGGATCATTGGTCATGAGGCCAGAGGGCATTCACTCTCATTCTGGTTATGAGTGTCCACATAGCACTTCTCCAACTAGGCAAGTAGCTTCAGAGCCAGAGCACCAAACAGCACCCCAGGATGACCCCTGAAGGTGCTCCAGGTGGTGAAGCGCGGCTTCCTAAGGACATAAAGGCTTGGCTTTAGAGAATATCACAACGGCCAAGGTGTGCCAGGGCTGTCTTGGTCAAGGCTGCTGAAGATGATAAAATGTTTTGTCTGGAATTCCTGCTGTCACTGTTGGGGAACAATTCTGAATGCTGCTTCCATCACCAGTCTTAGCATTTGCCCTTCTCCTTCCCGTTTTAAACCTGGATCAGAAATCCATGCTCCAGACTGTTCTTGCCTTCTCCTCCCCCTGCCCTAATCTGTCATTAAGGTCACCCCTTACAAAAGTTATATTCCCAAAGCTCACCACTCAGCAACCCTCACAATGATTTCCCCAACCCGAAAACTTACTTGTTTCAATTCCACCCCAGCTCTAACTTGCCTTGTGCACTCTCAGCCAACTGCCCCCCTTCCCCCACTGGAGATGCTGTTCCCAGCCCTTGCACCAATCCCCCAGCTCAAAGCCTCTGAGTCTGAGAAAGGCAAGGAAATCTCCAGAAATGTTTTAGGATTGAGAGACAGAGAATTCTTTTTCTTCTTATAAAAGAATTCAGAAGACTCCATAATCCCTTTGAAGAAGACTTCAAATTGTGTTTCATAAGGGAGAGCAGTAAGATGTCACTGGACTCATGATGCTTGACATTCAGACAGCACTCTGTGTGTTGAAAACTGTCTGGTAAGGATCACCCTATGCTCTCCTTTCAAGAGTCACTAGACTTCCTTCAGTAACACAATGAGTTGTGAAGAAGTGTATTTGCTGAGATGTTGGTCTGCTCCATTTACTGCAGCAGAGGCTTCTGCAGGCTCAGACCTAGACCTCATTTCTAGTCTTCTTCATAATATGATTATGCCCTGGCCAAAGGAATAAGGGAGGAAGTGATGCATAGGCCAGGCACTTCCAGGCCTGGCCTATAAAACATCCCGTGAAATTCTCTGCTCTTTCCTTCCCCATCTGCCAGCTGAAATGGAGAGGCCTATAAAACATCCCGTGAAATTCTCTGCTCTTTCCTTCCCCATCTGCCAGCTGAAATGGAGACGACTTCAAGAATTTAGAGCAGAGCCCAAAGTAGAAGGATCCTGGATCCATGAGTCACTTGGAAAAGAGCTGATCCGGAACACCCATGCTGGGGTGTTGCAAAACTGAAAAATAAACTTTCATTGAATGAAGCTACAGAAATTTGTGGATAATTTGTTATAGTAAATTTGTTGACTAATATATAATTCATTACTCTGTTTTTTGGAGGTACTAACTCAAGTCAACAAAAACAATCCTTTGGCCTCAAGAATCTATTTATGATTAAAGCACCTTGAAAATAACAGAGAAAAAATATTTGCAACATGTGTTAAGGTCAAGCAGTTATGACTGAAACAGAGAATTATAAACATTAAAAAAGTCATCTAGGGACTTCCCTGGTGGCCCAGCAGTTAAGACTTTGCCTCCCAATGCAAGGGGTGTGGGTTCAATCCCTATTAAGGGAGCTAAAATGCCACATGCCTCAGGACGGAAAAACCAAAAATATAAAGCAGAAGCTATATCATAACAAGTTCAATAAAGACTTTTACAAAAGTATTTTAAAAAGTAATCAAAAGATACAAACATAATTCACAGAATTACAAACGGCTAGTAAGTATATACAAGGTATTCATCTTCATTAGTGATTTGGGAAAACCAAATTAAAATAGCAAAGAGATAGAATATGTCACTGATTAGATTAGAGTGACGCTATTCCATGTAGGCAAGGGTTTAGGGAAAGATACTTTAGTAAGAGTGTAAATTGTCTGACGTTTTTTGAAGGATAATTTGACTCCACCAATTAAACAAAATGTGCTTCCTACCAAAATGTAAAATCTGTGGACCTTGTAGATTAGCAATCACACTTCTATGAATATTCATAAAAGGGCACAGGATATATATTAAAGGGTTATTCATTGCAGTTTTTCTTGCTATATAAAAACCCTACCTAAATAACTGTCAATATGAGAATGGTTAAATAAATTATGGTCCAGACACATGCACCACATGAAATCTTATGTAGCTGTTAAAAGAACGTATAAATGGCCATCCAAATGAAAAAGGCAAGTTTAGGGCTCAATAAATAATTAACAAATGAGTAGATGTGCGTATGTAAAAGATTACCAGGTGGGGCTTTGCCCACTGTTTCTGTATTCTGCTAAAGCCCAGGGTTTAGGCTTGAGTGATGAGGACACACACGTTCTAAGAGCAGCTCTAGACACATCCACACAGCGCATCCAGGAGGTGCCCTTCCCCACGGATCCTGTTCACCCACCTCCAGGTCATATAAGAAAAGGCTGCGATTCAGTAGAGAATGTCCTCGGAAGGGAATTCATGGGAGTAGAGAGCAAAGTCATGTTTTCCCTCCTTTTCCTTTCAGACTGAGGGAGATGCTCCCTGGGAGAACCACTCAAGCAGTCTAGATGCGTCTGTCTGCCAGGAGAAGCAGCTACCTCTCCTTCAGCCTAATGTACATTGGCTGTATGCAAGCTTGCCACTAGGTATTGCTATCTAAAACAGAGGGTGAAAGGGTTCTGGAAGAATCTGAAAGGCAGCGCTCAGAGTTGGAGGGTATGGACAGGGAGAGAGACACTAGCCTGAAGAGGCAGAGAGATGGGAGACTGGCTGAGGCTCGCTGTGAGGCTGGAGAGAGGAGGGAAAGCGTCAGCAGAACCCATCTGAACTCCCAAGGTTGAGCATGTCATGGAGGCATGACTTTCCTACAGGCTGAACCATGACCACCCCTAATATTTCCAGGTCCCAGACCAAGAGTACAAAGGGAGGCCCACATATCCTATGTCTAAATATTTTTAAAGCATGAATCAAGCTAAATACAAAGAAAGAAAACATGTTCTGTCATCCTACCTGGACAAATATACTTTCATAATGACTGGGGAGGGAAGGCACACGAGGTAGGGCGCAAGTTTTTGTTGTTGCTGTTCAGTCGTTCAGCCATGCCTGACTCTTTGGAACCCCATGCTCTGCAGCACGCCAGGCTTCCCTCTCCTTCACCATCTCCTGGAGCTTGCTCAAACTCACGTCCATCAAGTCAGTGGTGCCATCCGATCATCTCGTCCCCTGTCGTCCCCTTCTCCTGCTTTCAATCTTTCCCAGCATCAGGGTCTTTCTGATGAGCCAGCTCTTCGCATTAGGTGGCCAAAGTATTGGAGCTTCAGCTTCAGCATCAGTCCTTCCAATGAACATTCAGGGTTTATTTCCTTTAGGATTCAGTGGTTTGATCTCCTTGCAACCCAAGGGATGTTCAAGAGTATTCTCCAACTTGAAAGCATGAATTATTATGGTGCAAGTTTAGGGAGCTATAACTCCTTAAATGGTATAAAAGAGATTGATTTCTCTATAGAGTAAAGGGCCTGGGGTCTCTGAAGAGCTGACATTTGGGCATCAACCACACAGGTTACAACAGTGCCCGTCAAATAAGACCCCTCTCTTTTTCTTTTTTTTTTCTAATTCCCTCTTCCCCATACTGGAGCAGACAAAGGCCACAAAGGACATGGCGATGTAGGAAGAGTCAAAGACTGGATCACATCATAACCACTCCTCCTCCCGCATCAGGTCAGCACTGAGCNTTTTTTTTTTCTAATTCCCTCTTCCCCATACTGGAGCAGACAAAGGCCACAAAGGACATGGCGATGTAGGAAGAGTCAAAGACTGGATCACATCATAACCACTCCTCCTCCCGCATCAGGTCAGCACTGAGCTGGGGCCAGGCATCCTAGGAGAGTGCTAGGGAAAGAAACTTTGAATTCGATGAGAGATTATAAAGTTTCAATTTATACTGGCCTGGACTGTTGAATACTTGCCAGTTGTCAGAAATCTATGAGACCATCTGAGATGCTGAGAAGGGAAATCATTTGAGTTTGTTCAAAGCAAGAAATGGGAGGGGGGAATTATACTGATTGCTGACTGCACCCTACCAAGTTTCACCCACTTAATTAACAAACAAACCAAAAAACCCAAACCAGTTAGTAATATACTGGTATATGTAGAGAAATTTTACAACAATCCCTAGTGCAGTGGTTACCCAAAAGAGGAAGAATGAGAAGGGGGAGGGGAAATTTTGACTTTTCAATGCATACATTCTGAGTTTCTTTTGTTGAAAAAATTTTCTAGAAAGACATATGAGTTTTGAATGACATATAACATCCTCCATTTGCCCAACAAAGCACTTAGCAAATGTCTTCAACCCAGGGGAAAAAATCTAGCCAAACACAAGATCTAACTTGGGTATAACTTATTTCCCTTCCTAAAGTTGCCACAAGGCCAAACTCAATGATTTTCCTAGGGGGGAAAAATGTTGTTTATTATTCCAACTGTTGCCATAGCAGTCAGTGTTTCCGTGTTATCGTCTTTTTCTCCCCAGACATTACTCCACTAATACATGTTCCAGGCCTGCAATCTGAGGCACTTCAGCCAGAAGGAAACATACTTGCACTGATGTAAAATCAGCTGAGAAGGCCGGCTCTGCCATGGAGTCTGAGTCCTAGAGTTTTCAGTCACTGCATCAGGAGAGGAGAGTGGAGGTGGTCTCTGGATCAGACGGATTGGATCCTGCAGAATTTTACTCAATCCCACAATGACCCATTTTCTTCCCCCTACACCTTTGGTCCCAGCTACCAGAACTGAAAATTCACCTGCCAAGGCAGGAAACACAAGAGATGCAGGTTTAATACCTGGGTTGGGAAGATCCCCTGGTATAGGAAATTGCAACCCACTCCAGTATTCTTGCCTGGGAAACCCCATGGACAGAGANGAGAAGACTCTTGAGAGTTCCTTGGACTGCAAGGAGATCCAACCAGTCCATTCTAAAAGAAATCAGTCCGGGTTTTCATTGGAAGGACTGACGCTAAAGCTGAAACTCCAATACTTTGGCCACCTCATGTGCAGAGTTGACTCACTGGAAAAAACTCTGATGCTGGGAGGGATTGGGAGCAGGAGAAGAAGGGGAAGACAGAGGATGAGATGGCTGGGTGGCATCACCGACTCAATGGACAGGAGTTTGGGTGAACTCCAGGAGTTGGTGATGGACAGGGAAGCCTAGCGTGCTGCAATTCATGGGGTCGCAAAGAGTCGGACAAGACTGAGTGACTGAACTGAACTGAACTGAATGAAATTAAATATCTTTATTAACCATTCATATATCTTTTTTGTGAAATGTCTGCTCCAGTCTTTGGCTGAGTTTTTAGTTCCCTCATTTTCATGTTTAAGTTCTTATCACAATTATAGTTTGCAAAAATTTCCTCCCATTCTCTCAATCTGTGGCCTTTTATTTAATTTTCTTAATGACAGTTGAAGATTAAAAGGTTTCAGTTTTGACAAATTGAACTTATTTTCAAGTTTTGATGAAGTTCCTTTCATTTATTTCTCTTCTGAGACTCACATTACACACGTTGGCTGACTTTATATTATCTCATCGGTCTCTAAAATTGTGTTCACTTTTTTAAAATCTTTTTACTCTCTATTCTTCAGACTGAAATTTTCCTACCAACCTCTCTTGAAGATCAAAGGTTTCTCCTTCTTCCATCACACATCTTCTATTAGGTCCATGTTGAGAATTTTGATCTTTGTTATTGCATCTTTCAATACAAAAACTGTTCTTCCAACAGTTTTNAATTTTCCTACCAACCTCTCTTGAAGATCAAAGGTTTCTCCTTCTTCCATCACACATCTTCTATTAGGTCCATGTTGAGAATTTTGATCTTTGTTATTGCATCTTTCAATACAAAAACTGTTCTTCCAACAGTTTTTTCTTTTCAAAATATATAGTCACTACTTACTGATTCAATGTTGTATTTCCCTATGATTCTTTAAACATAGTTTTGTTCTTTGAACATATTTGTGATAGTTTTGCTTCTTGGAACCCTTTGCTTTATAATCTAGTGTCTAGGCCAACTCAGACAATTTCTATTGACTGCTCCCCCCTCCAGCCCCGGCCCCGAGTATAATAAAACATCTTTCTGTTTCTTTGCATATCCTAGATTTTTTGTTGACAACTGGACATTTTAGATAATATATGTACTAATTCTGAATTCTGGTTATTTTTTCTATGAGAGTCATCATTTTGTCTTTTTGTTTGTGTGTATGTGTTTGCTTTTAAGAAATTTTCCTGGGCTGAATCTACAAAATCTCTTGCAGTGTGCAACTGAGTGGAAATGTACTGATCAGTTATTACCTCCTTTTTAAAAATTTTAGCCAAACTTCCTAAGAGTTGCCACCATGTCTTCTTAGCTCAAGCATCTGCTTGGCTCAAATGCATGTTAAGATACTTGTAGTAAGGCTTCCACACTCTGCTGATGGATATGTATGTGGATGGGGGAGCACATGTCAAAGTTCAAGAGATTTTCAATTCTAACTTTTCTTTTCCATGGATCCTTCCATGTCTTCCCTACATATGCATAGACTTTGCAGAAGTTGATTTGTTTTTTCAAGATCATTGTAAATATGTCCACTGGGCAATACTCTGTGTCAATACAAATTATCCTGGGCCAATACTGGAAGGAGGAAGGTAAACTTATTCTCTGTTCTCCAAAGTGTGTCCATAGTCCTTCATCTTTTTGCATATCCCAAGGAAATGCATCTGGAAAGCCATAATGTACACAGAAAGAATAACACTGCCGAGGGCAACCACAGAATGCCCAAGGAAGAAAGGCCGAGGGAAAAGCCAAGTTCATACAGATATACAAAAATAGGAACAGAAATGCAAACCTTGATAGAGTTAAAATCACCACAGAATTCTTTACTTTAGAACTGATTGATTCACTTTAATCATAAACATTGGATTGACTTGCATATTACTGTAAGTCCTTAAACTTCATCTTGACTTTGGGTCTCCCAATCAGAGGAGATGGCTGGTAAAGGATGACCTTAATGATAAGCAGTGTTCCATTTAATATTTCCATACTCATAATTCTAATCATTTATGTCATTTAAATCTTGAAGAGCTTTTCTTCTAACTCTGGCCTTATTTTCTTACAATCTTGCCAAGTTTCAAGTATGTATCCTTAGCCAATTTTAGTGTGTATGCACACCAGAAATGTTCAGACATGCTCATTTCAGTGGAAAAATATGTGTGTGTTTACATACCAGAAACAAATTAGTTGGGTTTATTTTTACCACAATTTTATGAAAATGGGCATTGCAAACTCTTGATCACAGATGGCAATTTCTCTAAAAGTTCATTTATTCTTTCAGAAAAATGTCAAAAGATCACAGTAATACATGTTTATCTAGATTCTGGCAAGTAATATTTAACATGACCAACTACATGTAATGTGTGACCTTCTATTGGATGCAAGGTTGAGAACCAAATCACAGTAAAATTGAAAATTTGAATGTGGATTATATATACATGATAGCATCATATAAATATTAAATTTTCTTAGCTTTATAATTTTACTCGTTATGTGAAAGAATGGGGCTTCCCAAGTGGTGCTAGTGGTAAAGGAAATGGCTGCCAAGGCCAGAGACACAAGAGATGTGGATTCAATCCCTGGCTTGGGAACCCTGGAGAAGGGCATGGAAACCCATTCTAGTACTCTTGCCTAAAGAATTACATGGACTGAGGAGCCTGGTTGGCTATAGTCCATGGGGTCACAAAGAGTTGGATACGACAGAGGTGACTTAGCACACAGTATGCGTGTGACAGAATGGCCTAGTTCTTAGGAGATGCATAACGATTTATTATACTATGAAGTGTCATGATGACTGTAACTAACTCAAAAGTTATTCAGAAAGAAAGGAGTAATAAAGCAAATGTGACGAAATACTCACAGCTGATAAAGACAATATGAGTGTTCATTGTAGTTTTCTTGCATATTCTGTGTAGGCTTGAAATTTTTCAAAATAAAAATGTTGGAAGAAAATAAATAATTGAAACATAACATGTCATACACATAAATGGACAAGTTTAGTCTTGTTGCTTTAAAATTTTACTACTATAAACCACCTTGAATCAATTTTTTCTTATAAATGGAAGTGATAGAAACATATAAATAATTGAAACATAAAACAAGATTTAGATCAAACATTATTCACATGAACTTCACCTAATTCACTTCTGCCATATTGCATTATAGAGTAGTTTTTTAAACAATAGTTAAATTTCACAAAAATTTTAAAGGTAAAGGTTCATAAAAGTTTCAACTAGCTTTACTGATATGGAAAGTAAGGCCCCTAGAAGATAATTGCTTAATATAATTTATTTGTTCATTAAAATGTCTTGTTTACTTGTATTATAAAGAGGTTTACAAAATATTCTGCAATGTTTGAGGATACTTAATTTAGAACTGTTATTTATACTCCATACACTCCATTCATCCTGTGGTTGGGAACTATTTTCAAACCTAATGATTTGAAGACTGAAAAGTGATTAATATGGTCAAAATGTATATCCCCTCCAGGAGAACATTTAACTTGGAAAAATATTCATTAAATGAATTTGGTTCAGGTCAATTCAGTTGCTCTGTCATGTCTGACTGTTTGTGACCCCATGGACTGCAGGACACCAGACCTCACTATCCATCACCAACTCCTGGAGTTTCCTCAAACTCATGTCCATTGAGTCAGTGATGCCATCCAGCCATCTCATCCTCTGTCGTCCCCTTCTCCTCCTGCCCTCAGTCCTTCCCAGCATCAGGGTCTTTTCCAATGAGTCGGGTCTTTTCCAATGAGTCAGTTCTTTGCATCAGATGGCCAAATTATTGGAATTTCAGCTTTAACATTAGTCCTTCCAATGAAAACTCAGGACTAATCTCCCTTAGGATGATCTCCTTGCAGTTGGATCTCCTTGCAGTCCAAGGACCCACAAAAGTCTTTTCCAAGACAAATTAAAGAAAGCCTAGTAGGATAATGGATAACTAAAACTGAACTTCATGTATTTCTAGCAACAATACAGTTTTCCTTAGACATGTTCCTTATGTTACATTTTGCACAAGTCAGTTGTCCAGAATAGAGAACACGAGTAGATTTTGGAATAAGATAGACTCCTAAACCGCTAACTGTGACCTAAGGCACATTTTCTGCAGTGAACCTGGATTCCTGAAATTAGTGAGACTGTTTCACTATTGACTTCTCATTATTGAAGACAATTAAGACAAAATTGTCTATTAATTGTCAGTGTATTAAGAAGCAGAGACATCACTTTGTCAACCAAGATCAGAGCAACTAGTCAAAGCTATAGTGTTTTCAGTAGTCATGTACAGATGTGAAGGTTGGACCATAAAGAATCAAAGAATTAAATGAGTGCCAAAGAATCAATGCTTTTGAATTGTGGTACTGGAGAAGACTTGAGAGACCCTTGGACAACAGAGAGATCAAACCAGTCAATCCTAAAGGAAACCAGCACTGAATATTCATTTAAAAGACTCATGCTGACAGAAGCTCTGATAATTTGGTCACCTGATACAAAGAGTTGACTCACTGGAAAAGGCCCTGATATTGGGAAAAATTGAGGACAGGAAGAGAAGAGGGTGACAGAGGATAAGATAGTTGGATAGCATCACCAACTCAATAAATATGAGTTTGAGCAAACTCTGGGAGATAGTGAAGGACAGACAAACCTGGCATGCTGCAGTCCATGGGGTCACAAAGAGTCAGACATGACTTAGTGACTGAACAGTAACAACAAAAGGATAAGATCAGATTTTGATTTTTATTCTAAATTCTTATGTTTTCCATTACTTCCTTCAGTCAGTTCAGTTGCTCAGTCATGTCCGACTCTTTGTGATCCCATGAACCACAGCACACCAGGCCTCCCTGTTCATTACCAACTGCTGGAGTCCACCCAAACCCATTTCCATTGAGGCGGTGATGCCATCCAACCATCTTATCCTCTGTCGTCCCCTTCTCCTCCTGCCCCCAATCTTTCCCAGCATCAGGGTCTTTTCCAATGAGTCAGCTCTTCACATCAGGTGACCAAAGTATTGGAGTTTCAGCTTCAACATCAGTCCTTCCAATGAACACCAGGACTGATCTCATTTAGGATGGACTGGTTTGATCTCCTTGCAGTCCAAGGGACTCTCAAGAGGCTTCTCCAACACCACAGTTCAAAAGAATCAGTTCTTCGGCACTCAGCTTTCTTTATAGTCCAACTCTCACATCCATAAATCACTACTGGAAACACCATAGCCTTGATTCAACAGACTTTTGTTGGCAAAGTAATGTCTCTGCTTTTTAATATGCTGTCTAGTTTGGTCATAACTTCCCTTCCAAGGAGTAAACGTCTTTTAATTTCATGGCTGCAATCACCATCTGCAGT
>SJYV01014723.1:238684-286834 GCA_006410875.1 Neotragus pygmaeus
GACTCGATGGACGTGAGTCTGAGTGAACTCCGGGAGTTGGTGATGGACAGGGAGGCCTGGCGTGCTGCGATTCATGGGGTCGCAAAGAGTCGGACATGACTGAGAGACTGAACTGAACTGAACTGAAAACCTAAATAGGTAAAGGTTTCTTCTGAGGGTAAGCCTGGTTAAGGATAGATCCCTCTCCTATATTTCCCAAGTGGTTATTTCTCCCCTCCTCTTGCTGGAAACCCCAAAAGGTTTTTCTCTGATCTCATAGGTTCTCACAGTGAACCAGTTACAGCTTCATGAGTTAAAACTCATAAAAATGTGGCTGAGTCCCTCTGACTGGGTCCCTTGGAGTTTTTGTCTCTTAGACTTGTCTACACTGAACTTTTAGCAATTTGTTCAGGCTTCCCAAGGAAGTTTCTGATAGTGGATTTCTACTCCAGGAAATTGTGATTTTTCTCTCTAATTTTGGGGCGGGGGAGCAGTTTGTCCTGTGGAGAAGGCAATGGCACCCCACTCCAGTACTCTTGCCTGGAAAATCCCATGGACGGAGGAGCCTGGTGGGCTGCAGTCCATGGGATCGTGAAGGTTCGGACACGACCGAGCGACTTCACGTTCACTTTTCACTTTCATGCATTGGAGAAGGAAATGGCAACCCACTCCAGTGTTCTTGCCTGGAGAATCCCAGGACGGCGGAGCCTGGTGGGCTGCCGTACATGGGGTCGCACAGAGTTGGACATGACTGAAGCGACTTAGCAGCAGCAGCAGTTTGTCCTGTGGCCTCACTTCTCTGATGAATCTAACAGATGTTGATGTTTTTACTAGTTCATNCGGCGGAGCCTGGTGGGCTGCCGTACATGGGGTCGCACAGAGTTGGACATGACTGAAGCGACTTAGCAGCAGCAGCAGTTTGTCCTGTGGCCTCACTTCTCTGATGAATCTAACAGATGTTGATGTTTTTACTAGTTCATTTTTCACTTATTAGGATGAAGTGGTGACTTATAAACTCTTTACTTGCCTGACTGGAAATCAGGAGTCCTAAATCTATAAACTCTTTTCTTATACTTAGTTATGTAATAGGATTTTTCTAGTCTCATAAAATTAGTTCAGTTCAGTCACTCAGTCATGTCCGACTCTTTGAGACTATATGGACTGCACACGCCAGGCTTCCCTGTCTATCACCGATTCCTGGAGCTTACTCAAACTCATGTCCATCAAGTAGGTGATGCCATCCAACCATCTCATACTCTGTTGTCCCCTTCTTCTCCCACCTTCAATCTTTCCTAACATCAGGGTCTTTTCCAAGAGTCAGTTATTTGCATCAAGTGGCCAAAGTATTGGAGTTTCAGCTTCAGCATCAGTCCTTCCAATGAATNACCCCATGGACTGCAGCCTACCAGGCTCCTCTGTCCCTGGGATTCTCCAGGCAAGAATACTGGAGTGGGGTGCCATTTCCTTATCCGATGTGTGAAAGTGAAAAGTGAAAGTGAGGTTGCTCAGTTGTGTCCAACCCTTCGCGATCCCATGGGCTGTAGTCTACCAGGCTCCTCCGTCTATGGGATTTTCCAGGCAAGAGTACTGGAGTGGAGTGTTATTGCGTTAGTTTGGTCTGTTGATGAGCAGTAGTCACAGAAGTTAGGGGAAAGGGCTAAGTGCTGGCAATCAGGGGCGCTATGTTCTAGCCTCAACTCTACCACTGTTTACTATCAGAAGCTTGAACAAGTTACTTAAATTTCTCAAAGCATTTTGTATTTTTTCCCTCTGTTAAATGAAGATAAAAATCATTGCCCTACTTATCCCATGCTCTTGTGAAGCAATCGATGTATGAAACAGATGTGCCTAATTAACAGTGCTCTACAAATGTATCATTTTTGACATTAGTATTATTTATGAATAATGTCCTTTCAGATACCATCACTGAGGAAAGGAAATTTTGCCATCTACCTACTTCTTTCTTTTCTGAAGCTACTTGCTTCTCTCTTTTCTGAAACTTGTCCCTGCCAGTTTAGGTAACTCTCTGAGCTCAAGTTCCTATCCACCAGAGACGATCAGATGGATTCAGAAAGTACAAATGTTGGCTTTGTGTCATGGTGTACATTGCTTCCTCCCTGAGACATGTGCAGAGCTATTGAGTTCTAACGAGGCCATCAAGATCACTGAATGCTGTTCTTAGGCTTCTTCTCTTCCTATTCCTTTTATTCTCTTTTGCCCCTTTCACTATTCTAATTTGCTTTTCGCATGGCTCCTAATGTCTTCTTCCTCCTTTTTTTCTGTATCCTTCTTTCCAATCTGATAACACCTGCTGATATGAACACTATTAATTGTCACTTACCTGTTCTCATTTTATTTCATTTTATTAAAAAAAATCAAATTGGAATGATTCAGCTTTCACTGTCAAAAATAGTTTTTAAATCAGTATGGCTATTAACTTAAAATCAGCATTGCTGAATCTTATGTTAAACTAGGCATTCGTTTTACAACTCCAACCCTATTTAATGACAGAGTCTTTGGGACTATATTCTCCCACATTTAATTTGCTTTCAGTACTAGTTTGGTTTATTAACTAAAAACATAACAATCTTTTCCTGGCATTTTGAAAACTCTACAGAAAAACACTGTAGCACTCATATTATGCTGTCTTTTCCACCACAACCTACTTAAACATATCAGTATAACAACAACTGGAAATTGGTGGAGTACCACCCTCTAGGATTAAACTCTGGCTAAACAGTGACCTGAGTGGAAGGTTGATGATTCAAAAGTTAATAGTAGAGTAACTCAACATATTGGGTTGCCCCAAAGGTTCATTCATGTTTTTCTGTAAAGTGTCATGGAAAAACCTGAATGAACCTTTTAGCCAACCCAAATAATTTGGATCACTCCAAATTTGTAACATGGAACAATGGAATTTGTATTTCTTCTTTCTTAGGTAAATGATTATGCTTTTAAAATTATTATTTTACTGTTTTCAGATGGGCAGTTAGAAAATTTGAAAATTCTAAGCAAAATCCAAAACATTCTTTTGCTGCCAGGTTCTTGGAAAGTCAATATCTCTTATTGTGCACATTTTAATGGTATGATAACCTGGAAGGAATGATGCTAAAGTTGAAACTCCAGTACTTTGGCCACCTCATGAGAAGAGCTGACTCATTGGAAAAGACTCTAATACTGGGAGGGATTGGGGGCAGGAGGAGAATGAGATGCTGGATGGCATCACCGACTTGATGGCCGTGAGTCTGAGTGAACTCCAGAAGGTGGTGATGGACAGGGAGGCCTGGAGTGCTGCGATTCACGGGGTTGCAAAGGGTCGGACATGACTGAGCGACTGAAGTGAACTGAACTGAATTGAACTGAACCTGTTGCCACCTTTAAGAATACAGTTTTGATTTATTAAAAGATACTTTTCTTTATCACCTTCTAATAATGTTTTTTCTCCATGTAATAATTCCCTTGAACCTTAATTATTTTACTCCCGTAATATTAATAAATTACTTATATGCTATTGTTATATGAGTTCAGTCACTGCATCAGAGGTAGCTAACAATTGCTCAGTAGAAGAGCATATTACCATGCTTAGTAATGTTTTGATACACATCCATATTCACCAATTATCTTAACAAAACATTGCAAAAAGTAATAAAATTGCACTCAGAGAAAGAAGATGTGTCCAAGCATGTTTGGAATAATTTGGATTTGTTTTCACAAAGGTTCATGTTTCCAAATCCCTTGTTTGTTCCCATCCTAAAAACTTTAACAGACATTTATTGCTCTTTAAGTGTCTAGATTTCAATAGGATGAAATTCTCCCACTTTACCATCTAAGCCACCATGCTGACTGCCAAGCCCTCAACCACAAGGATACCTAAAACATGCACACACTAGCATCTGGGCAAGATTTAGCAATCCCCAAAGTGACACATTGCAAATGCTAAGAAGAAACGCTCATTTCTGTGGGTCCCAAGCATCTACTCCAGTCTAAACACAGGCTGTTTCCTTTAAACCACCCTCAGCAACCTTCCCACAACTCCTCTGGCCACAGAACTGGCACCACTTGCAGGGTGGGGAGAGCAAAAATGGAAACAATCTGTTTTGCAAGCACTATTCCAGCAAATTTCTGCTTCAGTACCTTCATGCCACCATCCAAGAATCAACTGCAGTTGCTTTCTATCCACAATCAGAAATGGGGATGCACTGAACAACAGAACTGCAGAAACCTAAATCCTGCTCGCTTGAATTGTGCCACTGCTTGAATTAAAGTCTCCGAGCACAGTCAATTTTTAAATTACAGAAACACCAAATCTGTTATGTGCAACTCGCTTGCTTTATTTCAAGAGGCTCTGTTACCTTTAGTTTTAAAGTGTTGTAAGTTGAAAGCAAAACACCACTTGAGGGACCCAGGTTCAGAATGATTATTATGGCGTTTCTGGATTAGACCTCTTCAAAGTGTACGCCAAATGACTTTATAAGCCACACTTAGCAGATGAACAATCCTTTCATCTTATCTAGCTCTCCATTAGCTCTGTACCAGAAGGCAGTAGCTTTCAAGAAAGAAAGAAAAAAAATGACACGACACAAGAGTTTATGTAGGGAGACATTTGATGGGTGGACCACTGATGCAGATAATTCAAAACAATAAATTTTCACAAAGTGCAATTAAACACTATATGACATTATTGCCAGTTTTCCTTCCTAGTTATATTTTCCTCTTTTCAGTGAGTTAATATAAATGTAAAAAGTAGTTTCTTATATATATATATATATAAAACAAATGCATTTTGTTGAATACTAAAATCCAACACTTTACTTCCCCTACTGAATATGACCTTTCACAAATTACATGTTTATCTGACACACATGATTTTCTTCATTCTGTATCATCATGTCAGGGTTGGCAGTAATTGAACAATATATGTCATCAGTGGGGAAATTTAAGCTGATTGTTTCTGAGAACTGGAAAAATATTTCACTCAGATCTTATCCTCACCCAAGTCTTATGGATTAGATATTCAATTAAAGTATTTGATGCAAAAAATATAAATCCCATCCAACCTCTGTTTTTCTAAATCTATTTTTTTAATCCATTTTGTATGTGTATAATGTAAAGCAACATGTTTATTAATTCTGTTTATTATTTTCAGTTGAGTATTCATTTAACTCAATTTATATGTAATGGAGATTTGGATCAACTTCATCATTTTTAAATGTCAAGAAAAGAGCCAGAATTGCTAGGCTGACTGTGATGGGGTCAGCCTGCACCTAAATTTTCCTCTCCTTCAACCTTCAGTGTCCTTCAACTCCTCTTTATCCCCAACTCTTGGTATCCAAGGATAAAGGAGTTCTAGTGTCATTTTACGGAGAAGGCAATGGCACCCCACTCCAGTACTCTTGCCTGGAGAATCCCAGGGACGGGGAAGCCTGGTGGGCTGCCGTCTGTGGGGTCACACAGAGTCGGACACGACTGAAGCGACTTAGCAGCAGCAGCAGTGTCATTTTAAAAATAAAAAAGACTCTCTTTCCTTCAGAAATTTATAATGCAATTGAGAGGTAATACATCCTTATATAACAGAGACGTGAGTTAAAATGGATGTTGTTGTTCAGTTGCCAACTCATGTCTGACTCTCTGCAACCACATGGACCACAGTACGCCTGGCCTCCATGTCCTTCACTATCTCCCTGAGTTTCCTCAGACTCATGTCCATTGAGTCGGTGATGCCATCCAACCATCTCAACCTCTGTCATCCCGTTCTCCTCCTGCCCTCAATCTTTGCCAGCATTAGGGTCTTTTCAAATGAGTCAGTTATTCACATTAGGTGGCCAAAGTTTTGGAGTTTCAGCTTCAGCATCAGTCCCTCCAATGAATATTCAGGGTTGATTTCCTCTAAGATTGACCGGTTGGATCTCCTTGCTCTCCAAGGGAGTCTCAAGAGTCTTCTCCAACACCACAGTTTGAAAGCATCAGTTCTTTGGTGCTCAACCTTCTTGATGGTCCAACTGTCACATTCATACATGACTACTGGAAAAACCATAGCTTTGACTACATTGGATATTTGTCAGCAAAATCATATCTTTGCTTTTTAATACACTGCCTAGGTTTGTCGTAGCTTTCCTTCTAAGGAGCAATTATCTTTTAATTTCATGGCTACAGTCACCATTTGCAGTAATTTTAGTGACCAAGAAAAAAAATCTGTCACTACTTCTACTTTTTTCCCTTTTATTTGCCATGAAATAATAGGATCAGATGCCATGATCTCATTTATTTAATGTTGAGTTTTAAGCCAGTTTTTTCACTCTCCTCTTTCACCCTCATCAAGAGGCCCTTTAGTTCCTATTCACTTTATGCCATTAGAGTGGTATCTATCATCTGCATATCTGAGGTTGTTGATATTTCTCTGGTCAGTCTTTATTCCAGTTTATGATTCCTCCAGCCTGGAATGTCTCATCATGTACACTGCATATAGATGAAATAAGCAGGGTGACAATATACAACCTTGCTATACTCCTTTCCCAATTTTGAACCAGTCCAGTGTTGCAAATGTGGTATCAATTGTGTGTATGATTAGAAGGCATGAGAAGTAAATTTGACAACAGTTATGGAGATCTTCTTGGCAAAAGTGGATATAATGCAAGGAAGTGAGAAATGGATGTGGGTTAATTGAGAAGAGTGGAAGAGGGCTTTTGATGTCTATGATTCAGCCAAGGAATCAGAAACATCATGTCCTGGATGTTGACTGCAAGCTTGAAATCAGTCAGTGTTAAAGTTATATAGCATCTTATAGCTTACAAAGTGCTTTTACCTACATTATTTCATTTGCTTTCCAGAATTGCATGATAGGAACAGAAGCAGTGTTATTAATCCCCACCTGGAAAATAAAGGATGTGAGGGGTAGAGAAGTTTGGGGTCAAGTTTTAATTTCCACAGTAAAAAAGTAACAGGGCTAGAATCAAATGCTTGGCCGTCCAACTCAGCATTCTCTCCTGCAGTGTGTGTAGCCACCCTTTCAGGTTGCCAAACTTTTCCCTAGATTCCCAGTTCTCAGTCAGGCCCTTTCTTCAGGAACCCATCAAAGCACTGTTCAGCTAAATGTTGAACTCTAGGTTCACTCAAAAGTTTCCTTTCACTGTTGTTTTACTTAGAGTACACAGTCACTCATGATCGAGGAGCCCTTTGGTGATTCCTGAAATCTCTAAGTCCAGATCCAAAATCTTTCGTGTTTCTTCTGTGTCTGCTTTTATGGCAGACAGGTGTATGGCAGCTCCCTCACAGCTTTTCTTCATGCTTCAGACCTGAGAAATTGTTTCCGATCTGTTTAGTCAGCATGTTTTCTTCCTATCTAAATCCTAGCCCACCTTAGGCCATACCTTCATGAACATTCTAAAAAATACATATTATCTTTGTTTTCTAAGCTTCTCATATACTCATTGCCTTTTCATTCATTTACCCATTAGTCGCCATGTACCTTTGAGAAGAGTGTCCAAATCTGCTTCTTCTATATTCTCCATAGCAGGGAGCCCATGGACTTTTAACAAATGTTTCTTGGTTAATGGATCTTGTTCTCTGTTTCTATGTCAACAAAATAAAATAGCATTGTTATACTGTGAGAGCTTCATACTAAAATTAAATTCATTCTTAAAAGGACCATCAAAAAATATCATTTATTATCATGCATTTAATAGGATTTTATATGTGTTAAAGATCCTGCTTTTTAAACCTTTTCTTTTTAACTTTTAAGAAAGCAGTATAGTTTCATTCACTTCAGTTAACTATATAAAATTGGGGCTAACCTATTTAGATCTCAAAACAACTATAGCTGTCCCTTGGGCTTTACCAATGTGATTGTAATTATCAATATTCTGATCTACTTTTAGTGAGAAAATATGAATCTATAATATAGATTCTGAAGAAACTAAAGGAGATTTTTTTGTGTCTGAGGGAAGCTATAGCACTATACAAATTAGCTGTACCTTTCCATAAGCTACCTGGGAGTTATGTATTCACAGACCAATTGAATTGAGAAATTAAACCAAAAATTTTGCAAGTTACATAGACCATGTGATGATACTGTCTTAGGATAATTTACTCCTCTTCATTAATCTATTACAAAAATAAACAGTTTTATTACTTTGTTCCTAGCATTTGTGCACGGTGGTAACTAATTCCAAATTTTTTACTAAATTTAGGTATTAGATTGTGATCCTTTACAATGATATTTCATTCATCACCGAGCCAGTGTTAAAATCCTAGTGTTCCATGCGCTATTTTAAGCTTGGGTAAAATTTCTACCATCTATATTAGTTTCAGCAAACGAACAAACCACAATTCTGTAGTTTTCCACTATATTATTTTAAGCTTAATGTTATTAGAAGCTATTGTGCTTGAAGACAAAGGCAATCATGTCCCACAGCCAATTCTGAAGGCAATAGAAAATTGAGAAAGTAGTTTAATAAACAGATGCTTCCTTTGCCTTTTTAAAGAAAATCATATTTATTTAAGCAGCTTTCTCTATATAATACAATCTGCATGTTTAAAAGGCAATCATTTTCCCAGTTTATTCTCTTAAATGAAATCACAACTGCTCATAGAAGTATTCCCCTGCCTCACCCCATCTCATCACTCTGATGTGTCAAGTTAGGCGGAAAAGAGATAGGGAGTGAAATTCCAGAAGTGCTTAGGATTTAGAAGAGCAATTGAAGTTTTAAATAGCTCTCTTGATTATGTTTTTTTTTAGAATATTTACAAGAGTGAACTACAGGGGGCAGCAAATATTAACAGGCTCTGGGGATCATATTAAACCTTGGAATTAAGGAGTGCTGAACTACTCAACTTCTGCTTGATGGAAATGCCCAACTTTAACATGAAACATACACTGTTCTCATAGCTTTGGTTTCATGATACATTAGAGTTAAATCTAGAAGGCTTTTTCCCATTCATCTTTGCGTAGTAAGTTGAAGTCCAGAGAAATCTGTCACATTTCAACATGGTTTTTTGTCTTCTTTAAATTCCACAATCGAGTGTGATGTGCTGAAGTGATATGGATTAAACAGCTTGGGATCATCTGAGTGTTAAAGTAAGGGCAATTGCACAAGAGCTGTACACATGAAGGGATGTGAAGGGCATTTAGTATGTTTTATTTACACAGAGTGAGTTGTGTGCTGTTGAAATTTCCTGAAACATCTTCTGCACTCTTTGAGGGATTTGTTTTCTGAGAGACAGTTTCCAAACACTTGGCATATTTACAACCAAATCCACTATTCCTGAGTCTCTCATATGAAACTCATAGTCTGTTCTTAATAAAGATAGAGAAAGTGAACACATATTACCTCTTAATAGTGTTGGACTTGACTTATACTTTTATTTTGAGGACCAGAGAGAGAGAGAGAACGCCAGACCTCTTCCAAGGGCTTTGATCTTATATCTTAGTGCATCCTAGAAAATAATATATCACAGAAGCTTGTCGTGGTCTATTCTCTCTCTTCTGGGAAAGTGTAAACACCAGAGATGGAAGCATTGTCCTTCATCTACCTCAGACTCTGTGTTTTAAAATCTCAGTGACTACTAGGAAGGTTACAATATTCTTTAATTGTTGATATGATTACATAGAGTAAGAGCCCCACACAAGACTTAAAGACAGAAGCCAAATCTGTTTCAAAAATAAAAAATGAAAATGTCAAGCTTGTGACAATATCCATGCAAGAGGACAGCATAAAACTGGAGTAAGAAATGAGGAGACTGAATTCATGTTTGGGCCTCGGGGGATCTGCTGTGATCCCTGGCTTCAGATTCCTAACACTACCAACTGATGCCGTCACCTATCTGTAATTCTTCATTTAACTGGCTTCTCTGTTTCCTTTTTATGTAATAAAATATTACAAGTAAACCTTAAGATACAGGAGGTATCATAAAAACACCTGGGAACCCATCAACTCAGAGTAAGTGAATACTAACTTGCCATACCATCCTCAGCTCTTTTTTCTTTGTCAAATAGCATTTTTACACATTTTATTACAGTATAACATACATTCAGAAAAGTAAGCATTTAGAAAGTGTACAATTCAACAACTCTTTATAAACTGAAAACATCTATGTAACCAGAATCCAGATCAAGAAAGAAGACATTCCAGCACCCAGAAGACCTGCTCTGTAGGATGCATTGGCTTTACTTTTTTATTTTAATAAATCATAAGGATGTACTCTTGTTCTCTGGTTTCATTTCTTCAAATTCATGCTCATGAGATTCATCCAGACAGTTGCACGTGGCTGCAGATCACTTATTCTTGTTGCTGTCTAGTATTCCTTTCTGTATGTATCTTCTAAACTACAACAAAATAAAATATAGGATATAATAAAGTTTGAGGGGTGCTTCCTTTTATTTTTTTAACTTGCTCTATGTATGTAGATGCATCCATTTATACATATAATTCAAAAGCTTGCATTTCCTCCCTCAATATTTTGCTACAGATGTACTTCCACTTTAATATATGCATACTTAGTCCATTTGCATTTCTGAATAGTGTTTCACTGAAAGTTTACAACATTTAAACATCTAATCCTGTTGATGGCCACTGAGGTTCTATTCTCCTGGTGCACATACATGGTGTATACCTAGAAGCATAGTCATTGGTGAGGAGTTTGCACACGTCACCTTTACTGCACGGTGCCTAAATGCTCCTTGAGCCAGTGTTGTAGAAAGCTATAGGAGCTCCTGCTGCTCCACACATGCCAACACTTAGAATTAACAGATTTCTGTATGTTTATTTGTAGTTTGTTGATTTTTGCCAATTTGGGGAGTGGGCATGGAATGGCATGCCTTTGATGATTGGTAATGTTGAATGTTGACTGTGTAGACCACAACAAACTCTGGAAAATTCTTAAAGAGATGGGAACAGCAGACTACCTGAAAAATCTGTACGCAGGTCTGGAAGCAACAGTTAGAACCAGACATGGAACCACAGAGTTGTTCCGAATAGGAAAAGGAGTATGTTAAGGCTGTATATTGTCATCCTGCTTATTTAACTTATATGCAGAGTACATCATGAGAAACGCTGGGCTGGAGGAAGCACAAGCTGGAATCAAGATTGCTGGGAGAAATATCGATAACCTCAGATATGCAGATGACATTACCATTATGGCAGAAAGTGAAGAAGAACTAAAGAGCCTCTTGATGAAAGTGAAAGAGGAGACTGAGAAAGTTGGCTTACAGCTCAACATTCAGAAAACTAAGATTGTGGCATTTGGTCCCATCACTTCATGGCAAATAGATGGGGAAACAGTGGAAACAGTGAGAGACTTTTGCAGCGGGGGAGGCTCCAAAATCACTGCAGATAGTGACAGCAGCCGTGAAATTAAAAGATGCTTACCCCTTGGAAGAAAAGTATGACCAATGTAGATAGCATATTGAAAAGCAGAGACAATACTTTGCCAACAAACGTCTGTTGAGTCAAGGCTATGGTTTTTCCAGTGGTCATGTATGGATGTGAGAGTTGGACAATAAAGAAAGCTGAGTGCTGAAGAATTGATGCTTTTGAACTATGGTGTTGGAGAAGACTCTTGAGAGTTCCTTGGACTACAAGGAGATCCAACCAGTCCATCCTAAAGGAAATCAATCCTGAATATTCATCGGAAGGACGATGCTGAAGCTGAAGCTCCAATACTTTGGCCACCTGATGCAAAAAACTGACTCACTGGAAAAGACCCTGATGCTAGGAAAGATTGAAGGTGGGAGGAGAAGGGGACAACAGAGGATGAGATGGTTGGACGGCATCACCAACTCAATAGAGATAAGTTTGAGTAAACTCTAGGAGTTGGCGATGGACAAGGAGGCCTGCTTGGTGTGCTACAGTCCACGGGGTCACAAGGAGTCAGACACCACTGAGCAAATGAACTGAACTGAGTTGAACCGAATGTTGAATATTATGGTTGTTTTTGGTCATTGCACTTTCTGTTTTTCTACAAGTTTTCTTTCCCACACATTCAGCCCCTTTCTCCTCACTCCTTGCAGTTTTTGCAGATGATGATGCAGGTTTTTATCTCCTCTCTACTGTTGTTTAAGAAAAAGAAATTGTGCTCTAGTATAACACTAATCCATCCAGCATGATTCTGTTGACTTCTCTTTTTTTTTAATTAATTAATTAATTTTTTTTACTTTATTCTACTTTACAATACTGTATTGGTTTTGGCATACATCGACATGAATCCACCACAGGTGTATACGAGCTCCCAATCCTGAATCCCCCTCCCACCTCCCAGCCCACATCATCTCTCTGGATCATCCCTGTGCTCATCTCCCTCTTGTCTCATGTAGTTGGCCTCTTCCATTCCACTAAAATTGACAAGATTTCCAATGGTGTCTTCATTTCTGTAACTCCCTTTATTGTCCTCATCTTATTTCATTCCTACGGACTTCATATCTATACCTCCACTCTTCCCTCATTTATTAAATACTTCTTTGTCCTTCCATTTCTCTGGATCATTGCATAATCTACTACCTGGTAAAATTTCCCAACTGCTCCCAACCTCAGAAGTGTGGTTCTTTTTCTGAGCCCCCTAGAACCTTGCCAGCACTACAGATATGCAAACTAAATATCTGTATACATACACACATGCAACCTGTGTTTTGTACTTACAAGTAACTATGATAAGAGGAGTTCTGAAGGATTTACATGTCTGCATCCCCAGTGCTGAATGGAGAGTCCTGACACATTTGTGGAATGAATTAATACGTTGGACAAACTTTTCTCTGGGGTCTCTCTCAATTCTAAGACACTAGTTCAGAGTCTACAATGATAACAAAGGAGCCTCTTTTCACCCACACTGCTTCTATCATCCGTTTGCACAAATCACCCTTTCCCCAGTGGGAAAGTCTTGTGTCAGAACCCAAGAAGTTCTACCCTGGTTCAGACAAAATTCCTGTCACAAGCTGAGCGTCTGTGCAGCAGCCAGGGTAGAGGAGTCGGTCACACTGAATACTCCCTGCTTTAGAGTTGGGGCTGCTAGAAAAGCAGATGAAGCCCCTTGTGCAGTCCAGTTCTTCTCTTCCATTCCCCAAGCTCCATTCATTGGGCAGAGGGAGACGGGAAGTGGCGCGGAGGGAAGGGTGAAGTGTCTGAATGAATAAGAAGAGAATTAAAGCTCACAAAGGGTTGTTAAGAAGGTGATGATACTCACAAGGATTTTTGTTTGTTTGGCTGGCTGGTTTTAGCCCACTCAGAGGAGCAGGAATAAAATTAAATCTATGAGACTTAGATTTTTATTTAAGTCACATAAGTCTGCCCAACTCTAAGACTGCTGAGTCCCAAAGTGATTTAAGCTGCCACATAGTGATGCTTTTTTGCTTCAAATGGCTCCTAGAAATCTGTGACCATTATTAATAAACATTGACTAATAAACATTGTCAGGATCTCACACCTGGTGAAAGGCATCATTAACAGATTACTTGCCCCAATCTTGCTGTGTATGGTATATGAGTAGATCTTGCTTTTGTCACTATGGGAGTTAGCAGGGAACAGAATTCAGGCCATTGTGTGGCTCTTCTGCTGAGAAGAAACTGTTATTTTCCAGAATCATCACTTGCTAATTTTGAATTAAATTGTATGCTGCTAATTTGTGCACATAACAAATGGCTCTTTTATGTGTTAGTGTTGCTTTTTAAAAAATACTGTGCTTTTCCACATGTGCTAAAAAATGCATATCCAGGGGGAAAAAAAGAAATGTTAGACTGATTCAACATGCACGGAGGTGTACAGCACCCTGTCTGTTCAAATGCAAGGGCTAATTGATTCCCCAGAGACCTTGATCCGTATTCTTAAAGCAATAAATTTCACTTCAAAAAAACCCTGATTTATTTACACTTCAAAATGACAAACGTCACCCCATCAGTAACCCTAAAATGCTGTTGAACCTGGTCTACAACTGCAAAGGCCTCTTTGACTCATTTACTCATTGAGACAGGCAGCTGCCAAATGTGGCCTCCTCACTCCCACATGTTAGCCTGCTTTCACAATGAAATAACAAATGAAAATAGGCAATTATAATAGCATCTTGCCTTCTAGAGTCCAGCATTCCTGGAAAAACTGCTGTGCTATATAAATAGCAGATAGATTATCTGCTTGCCTACGATGGTGTAAGAGACAGGATTCTCTAAGAGAGTCAAATGTAGCACAAAATGGAAATGGAGATAGCTCTAGGAATCTTTAAGGGCATCTGAAACTAGGTACCTAATAAGTACATGAAAATAAAGACCTGTCCATGCAAAAGTCCTAAGGCACCCTTTGTTTCATGCACATTTTTAACCACTCTGCCACAGTGATTTGGCCCTGACCAGGAGGTGAATTCTACTTGGTAAGGGTTCTGTGTCATTTGCAAGTCTCCAGGCAGAGTTGAAGGGAAACACTATAAACTTATGAAAGTTGACAAGCTCTCAGCCAGAATCCAATGACTTCCCAGATGTGTACATATCCAAATAAGAATGGGGAATGGGAAGAATTAAGACCACCTACTCCCTGGCAATTAGCAGCAGAAAAGGAACAGTTTCCTGATTTAAGTAATATCATCCTTCTGTATGTTTCATTCTAAATTCATTTTATTTGAAATGTAATGCAAGTCCTTTATTGTGGCTGGTGATAAAAGCATACATGCCAGGTTAGATATTTACATTTTCTGGTAAGAATAGTCAATGAGATATATATTATTCATTCAAACACAGTCGTAGAATTAGGCTGATTGACCTAGTTCATGTGTGATTTGATCATTCATTCACTTATTAATTCAAAATATATGTATAGGGAAATATTATATATATATATATTTCCTAATATGTGCCAGAGACCTGGTTACAACATGGGTGAAGAAGAGAAATGCATTATGTGATGTAATCTCTCTCTCCCAGTCTTGCTCACTCTCTCTCCTTCATATACTTCTATGTCTGGTTTTATTGAATATCACCATCAGCATCATCTACGTGCCCAAACTACAATCCAGGAAACCATCTTGACTAAAGCTCTTTTCTTCTCATTTCACTAAAATACATTCCTTGGTGTATACCCTCTTGGATTTCTGTCTGGAACATTGCAATAGCAAAAATATGGGTCTAATAATAAAATGGTAACGATTTTACTCATTATTTAATATCTTGGACCCCCACTAAATGTTTGCATTCAATATTACAATCGATATTCACAATAATCCTATGAAGAAAGAATATTATCACCACCATTGTAGAGATAAGAAAACTAAGGCTCAGAGAGTTTACATGAGCTGTCCAAGGCCTTCAAGTAGTAAGTAGAAGAGCTTGGATTTTAATCAAAGGCATTTGGACTTCAAAGGCTGTGTCCTCTCCCCTCTGCCACATGCTTAGAGTCCAACCTGATACTTCTGGTTGTGCTTCTCATTCATGGAGTGTCCCAGTAGAAGCTCCTTCATACACACCATTAGTTTATCCCTTTGAGGTGATATTTTATATCTAAGGTGAGGCACCACAGTTAGAAGCAGTCATAAAAAAACCTCAAGGTGAAGCACTTAATCTTACAAGAACAGACTGTTAGATTGTAGCCTGGTGCAGTTGAGAAAGGCCCTTTAACAAAAGCCCCTCCTGTAAAGTTCTTGTAAATTTCACCATGGTTTTACAGTGGGTGATATACGATTATTCATCTTTTCTTTGTCTGAAATCTCTTCGGGAATAGAATAGTATTATTTTATGTTACTTTTTTAATCAAGGCAGTGCCAGAGAAGCATATCTACCTCAGTTTAATACTCAGAAAACAGTTATAGGGCTGTGTTTGAGGTATAATTTCAAGCGTCCAAATGATATCACCCAATTAAATAATAAACATGAAAGCAACTTGGAAACAATAAATAGCGACATAAATGAAAGGTGTTATTATGTTGTAGGTAAACACAGTCTTCCATGTGGTATTTGATGAACGTTCCTTTTAAAGAAAGCAAAACAAACAAAAAATAAAGAAAGGAAAACATCTTAACTAATGCCACGTGATTATTCTGTTAAATAGTGATCTATGTAATTATTCTTCCTTTTAAATCTTCACAGTGAAAAATGCAACCATTTGGCTAAAAATCCCCAGCTGTGTGGATGTGTATAATGACCTTTTTTTTATTGAAGTGTAGTAGTTTTACAGTGTTGTGTTAATCTCTGCTGTACAGCAAAGAGACTGCATGCATATATGTATACATGTATATATGTATACAGATACATTTCTATATACATATATATAGTTTTTCATACTCTTTTCCATTATGATTTATTACAGGATATTGAATAGAATTCACTGTCCTATACAGTAGGACCTTGTTGTTTGTCCATCCTATATATAATAATTTGTATCTCCTAATACCAAAATTCCAAGACTTCCCTCCTCCATCCCCAACCCTTGGCAACCACACATCTGTTCCCTGAGTCTGTTTCTGTAGATTTATTTGTGTCATATTTTTGATTCCACATATTATATAGTATTTGTCTTTCTCTTTATGACTTACTTTGCTTAGTATGATAATCTCCAGATCCATCCATGTTGCTGCAAATAGCATGTATCATTTTATGGCTGAGTAATACTCCACTGCATGTATAACCACATCATCTGTTGACAGGCACTTAGGTTGTTTCCATGTCTTGGCTATTGTGAATAGTGAATAGCACTATTATGAACATAGGGGTGCATGTATCATTTTAATTATACTTTTATCTGGCTATATGCCAGATAAAATGGATCATATGGCAACTCTATTTTAGTTTTTTGAGGAGCCTCCCACTATTTTACATGGTGGCTACACCAATTTACATTCCCATCAACAGTGTAGGAGGGTTCACTTTTCTCCACACCCTCTGCAGCAATTATTATTTGTAGACTTTTTAATGATGGTCATCTGACTGGTGTGAGGTGGTACCTCACTGTAGTTTTGATTTGCATTTCTCTCATAATTAGCAATAATGAACATGTGTCTTCTGAACATGTGGGTGTCTTCCTCGGAGAAATGTCTATTCAGGTCTTCTGTCCTTTTTTTTTTTTTTTGGAGTAGGTTTTTTTGGTTGTTGATTTTGTATGAGCTATTTGTATATTTTGAAAACCAAGGCTTTGTCCATCACATCATTTGCAACTATTTTCTTCCAGTCTGTAAGTTGTCTTTTCATTTTGCTTAGGGTTTCCTTGCTATACAAAAGCTTATAGTTCTTGTTTGTTTCAGTTCAGTTCAGTCGCTCAGTCATCTCCAACTCTTTGGGACCCCATGAATCGCAGCACGCCAGGCCTGCCTGTCCAACACCAACTCCTGGAGTTTACCCAAACTCATGTCCATTGAGTCAGTGATGCCATCCAGCCATCTCATCCTCTGTCGTCCCCTTCTCCTCCTGCCCACAATCCCTCCCAGCATCAGAGTCTTTTCCAATGAGTCAACTCTTTGCATGAGGTGGCCAAAGTACTGGAGTTTCAGCTTCAGCATCTTTCCTTCCAAAGAAATCCCAGGGTTGATCTCCTTCAGAATGGACTGGTTGGATCTCCTTGCAGTCCAAGGGACTCTCAAGAGTCTTCTCCAACACCACAGTTCAAAAGCATCAATTCTTAGGCACTCAGCCTTCTTCACAGTCCAACTCTCTTTGTTTAGTTTTGCTTTTATTTCTATTGCCTTGGGAGACTGACATAAGAAAACATATAATGACATTATTAATTTCCTACATGTTCAGTGCACTAGAACCGTGGTTTTCTGTGATGGTTCTTTCAGTAAGTTCTAGTCTAGTTTGAAAAGACTAGACTTGAGGTCAAAGGGCTGATTCACCATTTTTCCAACTTGTTTGCATACATCACTGAAATTAGTAATGGAATAATTATAAAAGGTGGATACTTCATTATGTACAGTGTGATTCTTTTAAATGGAAACCGCAAAATTAAGCGAGGTATCAACCACCGAAAAGCCGTAAAGTAGTAGTTTTCTGTTTAGCAGGTGCAGATTTCATAAGTGCTTCTTTTGAAGTAAAAATCTCATCTCTTTGTAACTGGAATAGATTCTGAAGAAACAAAGCTTCAAGAGGTTCAGATGGGCTATAAAAAATGTTGTAATCTCCTACAGGAGAGATGTGATTTATAAGGCACTGTATTTTTTATGACATGTCAATGTTTGCAACAGACACAGCCAGTAAGTAAGAAGCTCAGATTTAAAAGGAAAGAGCAGTGACATAACTTTCTTTTACAGGTGTCATTGGCTTAAAACAACCTTTGCTAACCCCCTGATTGAATCGTTTTGAATATGTGCAAGTGGGGATTGTGTAAATGTATACTTCTTCCCTCTAGGTACAGGAGCTAGCAACTTTCTCCCAAGATGACAGGCATAAAATGATCTGTGCATGTCTTTGTTGACTAGTCTTGGGGGTTTAGCAAAGCTAGGTCTCTGCCATCATATACTCATTTTAAGAGGAGGCAGCAGATCATAACAGGGGTTATGAAGTCAGAGAAATCTGGATTCAAAAGCCTCTTCTGCCAAATACTAGGTTGATATGACCTTGGGTGAATCACTTAACATTTCTGCACCTTAGTCGACTCATACATAAATGAAGATAATAAATCCACTTCAGGGAATTACTTTGTGCATTAAGTAATACTTGGGCTTCCCTGTTGGTTCAGATGGTAAAGAATCTGCCTGCAATGCGGGAGACCTGGGTTTGATCCCTGGGTTGGGAAGATCCTCTNACTCATACATAAATGAAGATAATAAATCCACTTCAGGGAATTACTTTGTGCATTAAGTAATACTTGGGCTTCCCTGTTGGTTCAGATGGTAAAGAATCTGCCTGCAATGCGGGAGACCTGGGTTTGATCCCTGGGTTGGGAAGATCCTCTGGAGGAGGGCATAGCAATCCACTCCAGCATTCTTGCCTGGAGAATCCCCATGGAAACAGTAGCCTGGCAGGCTACAGTCCTTGGAGTCACGAAGGGTCGAACATGACTGAGCGACTAATACTTAAGTAATACTTAAACTGATACGCATGTAATATTTAACTAATTCTTAAGTAATACTTAAACTTTAAATGTTTAACCCAGTCTCCAGCACATGATAAGCAATCAGTTAAGGCTTGATATTATTTTTCAGACAATTACAAAGCATTTATTGAAAACCTACTATGCCACAGAAAAAGGATACAAGCGCAGTTTGTGTGCATATCCTCAAGTAATGAAGCACACCCCTACACCGCCTCTGCATTATATGAAAATGTATAATTAGAGTTTTTATGCAGTTTCTAACCACTAGCACATTAGCAAACAACAAACACTATTGCATGGTGCAGAGTTTGTTTACTTGGCAAAATGCAGATAATGCAGCTGCTTCACGCAACAGCCGAAGCAAAGGGTGCACTGATTGCAGAATAAATGGAGCCCCGGGACTATCTTTAGTTAGAATGTGACACCATTTTAAAACGTGAATTATTTGAATCATCTTTTTAAATGTTTTAAATAAGTTTAGTTATTTAAGAAGGTCTAGGCAATCCAGTAAATGTCCTGCTCTTCCTGCCTTCATCGAACCAATTAGAACTTGAAAAGGGCTATAAAGTAACTAACTTCAAAATCCATAATATCTACATCATGGCATAGCTATCCAGGTCAAAATATATGTCCTGGAACATAATAACCGTATGCTGTAAAATATAATTGATATAATAGTATAAGTCAGAGTCTTCATTCTGTCCACAGACATTAGCATTATGAAAGGGTTCCCTGTGGTCATTACGTAGTGAAATACCATTATGCATATCTTTCCATGTATATCGTTATGACTGTGTCTCTGTGACACTGAACATCTGTATGAAAATCAAAAAGTTCAATCAACTCTCCAGATGTCCCCCAATATCAATGTGCTTCATTTATGGATGAAACAGCTGGACTTTTGTTTCTCATTTTATTTTCGTCCAGATGTTAGTCTGTTAGTCACAGCTTCTTTTGGAGTTGTGTCCTATCACTCACCTTTAGGATTATAACTGAATTACTGAAAAACAAAAAGGTTTATACATAATATGTTTTTCCTGTGTTAAAGGAGGCTGTCAGTCAAAGATCTGCTAGATGATCCACAGGTGTCATTAGTCCAGACAGCAGCAATGGACAGCTTAACAGAAGAGACAGCATGAAGGTTATTTGATTTGTGAGATAAACATTTTGTTTGTATTTACAAAAAGCATGTGACTGGCTAATGCTAAGTTCAGGAGTTTTAGAGATCAAGGCAGTGTAGTATAGTGGAAAGACACAGGTATGGGCATGAGGAAATCTTGGACATAAGTTCAGATTTTGTCCTTGACTTGTGACATTGTGATCTTTGTTTTCCTGGAAGGGGATCCACCACTCCAGTTTCCGTAGGTTGGCACTAAGAGTCCAGTCTCTGGGAAACCTTTCGGTCCCAGGCAAATAGTGTTTGGTCACTGTATTTCTTATCCATAAAGCAAGGGTAGTAATAACTTCCTCAGAGGGCTGCAGTGCAGACTGATGAATAAAGTAAAGCATCTGGCAGTTGAGAAGTATAGGGTCCCCAAATGGGAACTATTATCATCATTGTAAATCTTATCCACATTTCCTCCTCTGTTTCCTCTTAGAATGTGGGCTCGTCTGTTTCTATTTTATTCAACACAATCAACACTTCACTTGCACTATGAGAGTCACTCTAATTGATCCCATATCATTCCCCAAAGCACTTACGTGTCTACATTGTATTCTCCATCATCAAGTCACTGATCATGAACTTTATGTCACCCTCACTGGAATCTAAGGGATGATTTTGTTTCTTCCATGCAGACCTGGTGTGCTACTTTCGTCCAGATGAACACTGTGGACACTCTACTTCCCTCAGTGAGCCTGAAACACAGTGGGCCTACTTGTTAAATGAAAGAATGATGCATGAACAAAAAATAGAAAAATATTGGTTGAATTATGATGAACCAATAGAGAGAAGCCCTTCTCTACAAATTCATCTTTTCTATCATGGATTTCACTTTACTTACTGCACAAATTGCTTACTATTAATACCTTCTGAATCAAACAGAAGTATTTCTTTTCCAGAATCTGCAGTGTACCTGTTGATTTTTACCAACTAATCAATCTAGTCGGTCCCTCATCACTTTCTGGGTTCCATACTGGTCTTTGGGTCTCAAGCCTCTGTTTGCTCTCCTGCTGTGTTGAAACAACTACAGGTCATCTCTAGCTTTGTTGCTTGCGCCAGCTCTAAATCCAAAGAACCTTCTCTTGAATCTTTCAGATTTCTCTCTTCACTCCGTCTTATTTTTCTTTTGGCTTATTTAAACTAAGACATGCCCTGCTTCTAGTCCTCCCTAAATCTGCAGTATCGGGGGCCAGACATAACTAGCAATAGGAAATCAATCACATATTTTATCTTCTCTGCCTTCCCAGGGCCCGCTTTTTCTAGGAAGGGTTCCCTGATGAGTCCAACCCAGTGTCTAACCTACCATGACTATGTCAAGAGAGCCATCCACTCAGAGTTCTGACTGCCAGGGTTAAACAGAGCTAGACTTTGAATACCAACTCTGTCATTTATAGATGCATGGCATTAAATGGCTGTTTTTACTTCTCTAAGCTTTAATGGCTCCTTTGATGAAATGAGGATAAGAATTGTACTTGTGATAAAATGGAAATAATAATTATGGGAATTAACTGAGGTAAGATACATAAAGCTTGGGGCAGAGTAGACAATTCATTCACTCTTATCTATTCTAATATTCCTGTCATGTTTGAAATCACCTACTTCCCTTTCTTAAGAGTCTGTGGAAGAAAAAAGTTCTGAGAATTATTGAATATTTATCCCCAAGCACTGTGTGCTTCCTTTGGTAGACACCTATATTCATTACTGGACTAATTCTAGAAGCTGTAGAACTCAAATCTGTTAAGAAAGAAGATGTTTATTTGGGATGGACATAGAACCAAAACTTATCGTTTCTCCACGTTACTTTAATAGTGAAAATCCAAAACCTAACTAAAAGAAAGCCTCAGTGGGGACTTCAGAACCACAGGGGAGAAAAAAGAAAGCTTACACCACTGACCTCTCACCTTAGCATTTTTCTTCCTTCTACTTTCAAGTAGTGAATAATCAACATGTCAGAGTTCATTTAGATCTAAATCCAATTAAGTCTGACCAAAGGGATAGTTACTCATAGCTTCCAGCAGGTGTATGCTTGGAAGAAATCTTCATCTGTGCCCTTTGTTCCATTTTTAAATCACCTAAGTTTATGGTCCTGACCGATAAAGTCTAGCAGCACCTCCCATTGAATATCCAAGGAGAACAGCTGCTAGTTTAAGCATCTAGATATTTGTGCTGTAAAGTATTTCTCTCTATTTATCTGCTTAGAACAAGTCTGAGTTGAAAATTCTCTATAATTTTCTTCTGAATCCTCATGGTAGTTGCTGAACCATGGGTAACAACCACTGTGCCTTTTTTTTTTTTTTTTTTATCATCTGTGAAGTGTTTTGCAAGCTTGTTGCCAGAATTAGAATTAATGCATGTGATTCAAGTGACACACAGTAGGTGTTCAATTAGTGGTATTCATTATTAATATAATTGGCATTACTGAGGCATTCCCAAGAATTTTAAACATTTCATTATTATTCACCATGGAAAGAAACTGTGTGTGTGTATGAATTTCAATCAGTTTTCACATTTATCTTCCACTAACAATGTTCATGATTTTAGATTGATTTCAGAAGTCATGCTCTGAAATATCTTAATCACAGTTTCTCCAATTGCTCAGCATGATTTTTGTTGGGTAAAGAGGAGAAAAGTGATGCTTCATAGGTGAGTAGCTACTAAGTTTTCAGTACTCTGCTAGGAGTTTTTCATGTATTTTTCTCATCTATTTCTCATCACTTCTCTGTAAAGTATTATTATTTCCATTATACAGAATAAAAGTGCACAGATATAACTAAGAGCCCAGAGTTAAACCAGTCTGAATAATTTTAAATCCACTTTGGCAGTGGGGGAGGGGGGTACAGATCTGGTTTCTGGTCTCAATTTTGCCCGGAAGTAATTGTGTTTTTGAACAAATTATCTCACCACTCTGATCTGTAATTTGTTAATCCATGAAACAAAGGGGTTGCATTAAACCATTTTAAAGATTCTCTCCAGAACTACAAGTGAAAACTGAGACACTGCAAAATAAATCTAATCAAAGAGAAATAAAATGAAAGGGGCACCTCCCTGGTTTTAGTCAATAAATCAACAATATTTCTTCCAGAGCCAATCTTTCCTGATACTATAAATAGAAGGGGAAAAAATAGAAGAAATTGTTGGTTCTTGCCCTAATGTACTTTTTTCAGACCACTTTATTGGTGCTCTGTTTGACCTTTGAGACCTGATCCTCAGCATCCCAGGGTTCTTTCCTCCCCGTCTTTGTTTTTCTACCAGCGTGTGTCAGTTAACACTGAATGGTATCATCCTTCTCCTTTCCTTGTTCTTCCAAATAAGAAGACAGGAAGGAGCCCAGGGAGAGTGGAGGGTAATGTCTAGAAAGGTAACTGAGGCTTTCCTTGCATGAGGGGATTGATGAGAATGACTAAGAAAGCCATGACTTGATGTCTTTAATCCTCTGGGAATTTATTTCTTTTTTTTTAAATTAATTAATTTATTTATTTTTTAATTTAACTTTACAATACTCTATTGGGTTTGCCATACATCGACATGAATCCACCACAGGTGTACACAAGCTCCCAATCCCGAATCCCCCTCCCACCTCCCACCCCATATTTCTTTTCTCACCATTTTTTCCTTTCTCTGCTCAGTTCTATTAATCCTTAAGATCTGGGTCCTAGAAGCTTTACGTTTTTACACTCTGCCCCATATTGCCCCACTTCTCACTCTTTCTGCTCTGCTAAGCTCTCATACTTTTAGTAAAGCACATACATTGGATTATGTTGACTTGTCTATGTGTCTGCTCTTTATGTAAATCTATACCACTGTGAGTTTATCAGTGAACTGTAAGATACACTATAACATCTTCCTTGTCTTGTACAAAAGCGTATATCTACATGATACTCATTTGCACAAACCTTGTAGAAGGAAGGTATCCTCATATTTGAAAGGAAATATGTGCCTAGCTTTAATAAAGCCTGATATGTCTGTCCTAATCAAAAAGATATGTTACAAGTCAGTGTTTTACCTTACAATAGTATTCATGGAGTACTCCGCTGTGAGACCAAACTACATATTGAATTTTAATATGAATGTATAAAAATTTGATCAATATGCAACTTTTTCAGGAATGTTCTCTCTCACTAGTCTTTTAACTCCATGAGAGTAGGAAGCCTTTTTTATTTTTTTTCCATTGCACCCCTGATGAGAGCATAAAATAAGTGCTTTATGAAGATTATTGAAAGAATGAGTGAATGAGATAAGGAATGAACAATTACAGCTATTATTTTAAATGAAAGAGACCATTGTGCTGCTAGTCTCTGCTGCATATCAGAGATGACCTTAGTAGCATTATTTTAGACTAATTGGTGTTTTCCTGGTGGTTCAGCAGCAAAGAATCTGCTTGCAATTCAGAAAACACAGGCTCGATCCCTGGGTCAGGAAGATCCTCTGCCAAAGGAAATGCAACCCACTCCAGTATTCTTGCCCGGAAAATCCCATGGACAGAGAGGCCTGGCAGGCTACAGTCCTGGGGTCGCAAGAGTCAGACACGACTTAGCGACTAAATCACCAATGAAACAAAATGCATTAAAATATGTTAATTCTCTTTACTATGTGTGCATAAATGTGCTGCTATACACATGAATAGTCACTTCTTGTTAATGCTCTGCGATGAGGAACAGCAGGCGTGAGTTGATAGACAAGTGCAGGGTACCTGGGCCATTTTCTTGTTTCTGTCTTTGCAGTAATAGCATTACTTTTAATAGGTGGCCTCAGATTAAACAGTAATAGTTAGCTCTAAGCAGTTAGAATTTTGCTCAATAAAAATAATGACATTAAAAGCAGTGAGGAGTTGATTGGATGCTGTGCTGGGTCATCATCTTTATGAATGAAAAAAGGCAGACGCATATGGCTGGTGATTTCCACAGATAACGCTGAATGAGGGTTGAGCCAAGACTTGAGGTGAAGCCTCGCTTAGAAACAGCAGCTTGAGGATCTGAAATTCTGCCTTCTCTCTCAAACACTGGCCATTCATATGCTGTTTATTTAATGATCGTCAGTGTGGCTACCATACCAGCATATGTCAAATATCACCTGGTAGATTCCTGAAGAAGATACTGTGAGGTTGCTTAGAGATATGGCTGGAAAAAAGATGACTATCTTAATTTTTCTCCAATTTGACCTCTTTTCACCCAGGAATCCCCTCCTGCCTTTATTTGGAAGGCTACATTCCAGACCCCACAGCAAACATACGGTGTATTTTCTCTGTAAACAGTGTTACAAGAGGAAGGTTGAAAGTGTTTGCTTTGAAAACTCTTACTTAAGCAGAGAGACCAAAAATGTCCATTCTGTCAATAAATTTCTCCTCCTCTGTGATTTGGAAAGATCACTCTTTTCTCATTACACTTTTTACTATATCAGGAAACATAGGGTGGGTCATTGAGCAGTCTCAGAAAATGGGTGATCAGAGCCTTGTCCACCAGATTTGGTCCAGCCTCTGTCTATTTCTATTTCTATGAGAAAAGTTGAAGGAAAATCTAATGAACTTTAATGCTAGAAGGTGGTCATGGTAGTTTAGTTGCTAAGTTGTACCCAATTCTTTTGCGACCCCATGGCCTATAGCCCACAAGACTCCTCTGCCTATGGGATTTCCTAGACAAGAATACTGGAGTGGTTTGCCATTTCCTTCTGCAGGGGATCTTCCCCAGCCAGGGATCGAACCCACAACTCCTGTATTATAGGTGATCTGTTTTGCAGGCAGATTCTTTAACAACTGAGGCACTGGGGAAGCCAATGCTGGAAGGTTGTCCTGCCAAATTAAAAGAAGTTAGCAGGACTCTTCTTAGCCTTCTCAAACTTTAGATTCTGTTAACAAATCTATAATTCAGAATTGGGATAAGGAAGAGGATGTTAATTTTAAAGAGACATCCAAAACCAAAATAATAATCAGAACTCTCATTGGCCAGCAAGCGGCCACTAAGCCTATGATAATGGACCACTGACCTGACTGTGCCTGTTTTTGCTCATTATTGCACCCTTCATGTTTTTCAGAGTGCCAGGTACCTAGTAAGTTCTCAGTAGATATTTGAGTAAATGAATCAATGGATGAACAAATGAATGAGTGCAGAGCCAAACCTACTGGGCCCAATCATGTTGTTTATTCACTACTGATATCCCACCTACATTCAGCACTTGTATTTATTGTGAAACCAAGGAAACAAACATCCAGGATAGCTTTGAGGGGCGTTCTCCATCCCTGCCTTTCACCCATTTCATGGCCAACATCTTTCTTACCTGAGCTCATAATGGACCCAAGAAAGGATAGTATTTGCTTGCAGACACTTTCTCTGGAATAATAAAGCTGTATTGTATTATGTAAGTCTGAATACATATACCCTGTGCCTCCCAGTTTATTCCTTGACCAGTTTAAAGGAGTCATTCCACACCAAACAGAGTAAAAATTCATACCACTGACCATAGTAACATGGAAAATGTAGAGAGAAAACCAATAGTGACCTGGAGGAGGTATAGGATTGACAACTACTTAGAATCCCTTAGGACACTGATGTGGCCATTCTATCTTGTATTACATACCCTATGAGGGCTTATAGGGTATAAAGGATTAAATTAGCAGTAAATCAAACCACTTCTCTTTTCTTCTTAAGCATTTATAAACCTTCTTTCTTTGTTTAGTTTCCTTCTTCTATTTTTGTTCTCCACCATCCCCTACCCTGCTCCCACACACTGGTGCTGTGCCTTTTAGTCTCTTTGGATGGTTAGAGAGGCAGCTGAGAATACAGCAGGTACAGTAGTCATTTTATTTCCCTGCAAGTATGGTCTGTGCCTGAAATGAAGAACCGCACAGAAGGACAGAGTGGGGACCAACTCCACTTCTTTCCAATATTGTACAAATCATCCAGCTATTAGGAACAGAGACATAGTGTTTCAGAAAGTTCCTTCAAATGGCTTCCTGAGAAGTGAATGGCATCTGGCAATGTTAGCTGACTATCATTTCCAAGTATGATTAATATATACCACTTCCAATTGCTATAAAGGCCTTAATAAGTGCTCATTCTTAGGGAACTCTGGTCAATCGGCAGAGCCAATCATATAAACTGTATACTGGTAGGTACTGTAAACATCCCTTAGGATGATTTCTATCAATAGAAATAGGAGTGAACTTTCTTTCTGTTCCATTTTAGGTGGATCATGAGCAACACTTCCACAGAGTTATGTCAGTAGACATCTTTATTTCCATCCCATGCCCTGATAGGCTTCATCTTTAAAAACTGGATCATCTGAGAAAAGTTGGAGGTGCTTGTTTGTAGTGTTTAAATGTTAAAGGGACAAAGGACAAAATGATGACCCCTGGAAGCTTTGTCTATTGGCCTGTCTCCTTTGTGAATGTGAAATGTCACTGAGGGTTATCATTCTTAGCAAACATTGCCAGAAAAAAATGTCAAGTGAGATCTGAAAGTTCTTTTGCATTTTTTCCTGATAAACTTCTATCATTTTGTAAGTGGTAGCAAATGTGAATTTTCATAATTTGACCTATTGTCAGAAAAAGAGTCATCAAAAAAATACCAAAATAACCAGAGACTATTTGCTCATTAAAATATGTAAATCTATTTAGACATTAATTTAATAAGCTAATTTATTGTTGCTCTGAAATTCTTTACAATAGGAGAAATACACTACCATTGCAAAAGTCCTTGTGTGTCAGTGAGTCATAAAATTCTAAAAATAGCTAAAAATAAGATGTTTACTCACTCAGGTAGATACACTTCCTTTAGTTCTAATGAACTATTAATTTGACATAGAAGTTACTCTGGGTTATTCATGTTTGACTTTTTGGAACAAGGCCCTGATTAGCTTTTTTCTTATAATTTGGCTAATACAAATTATTTAAAAAGTGAAACAGAATGGTAAGAAAAGGGACAAGAATGACATAATTAAAAGGATACATTTAAAATACGTTTGCATGGCCCATATATCATGACACGATCTTGAACTTTGTAAATTTTAAAGATGTATGCAAATATATTTGTGTTTTTCACTCACATGACTTCAAACTAACTCCCTCTTTGCAAAGGGTACCAGGTCACTCAGCAAAGTTTTACTGCAGTCCTTAAAAACACCAAATATGCTGAGTTACTTTTGCAAATGAATTTCCCAGATTTAAATGGTCAAGGTATATTAACTCAGAATTAAACAGCCAATGAATTCTTTCTGACTAGGTTTCTGCCAGGAGAAATAATGAAACCTTTAACCAGGAAATAACAAATCTCCAAATTCTTCTGAGGATATTGCAGTAAAGTGATTATCCTGTAATATTAGAGTACATGAACATACAAAGGAGGTTTAGAGGCATAAGGAGTTTTCAGGATTCAGAACATTTTTCCCACAGAAAACTGGTTTCCTGGTCTATTTCCAGAGTTGAAAGGGGAAGGGAAACTGATGTTAACTAGAATGCAGGCTTTTCATCAGTTCATTTGGTTTTATGACTATTCCCCAATATACACCAGGGGTATATTGTTCATAAAACCAGTCCCAGTGAATTTTTTTCAGCTATGTCTCATGAGTTGTTTAAATAATAAGAGGTACATGCATGCACACACACACACATATACTCAGTCACTCACATAAACTCTCTTCATTTAGATTAACCTGGTAGAGAACATCAAAGCAAAAGTGGTAAAAATAGAAAATTAAGGTCATTCTGTGCTCCATTCTCTTTTGAGTATCCTCACTTACTGAAGCATGGAAAAAAGATGTACCATGTAAGATAATTGGAGTTCCAAGTAAGAGAAAACCTAACAAGTGTTAGTTGTTCAGATGTGTCCAACTCTTTGTGACATCAAGAGTTGGTCTGCAGTCTGCCAGGCTCCTCAGACCATGGAATTCTCCATGCAAGGATACTAGAGTTGGTAGCCATTCCCTTCTCCAGGGGATCTTCATGACCCAGGGATTGAACCTAGATCTCCTGCATTGCAGGTGGATTCTTGACCATCTGAGCCATAACCATGGTTCTTAAACAATAAGGACGATTATTATTTCATAGGGAATCAAGGGATAGGACTAGGATTCATTAATTTGGTGGTTCAGCATCATAAAAAATTTTTTATCTGTCTTTCTACATCTCACCACGACTATAAAAAGTGAATCATGAGGTCCAGAGAGGTTAAAAGACAGGCATAATGTTTCTCAGTAAGCGACTGAGCCAGGATATCAGGCCACTCTGTCTGAGTCCAGAGCCTATTCTTCTAATCACACTGAAACCATGAAATATGTTATTAATGTTAAACATTATCTAAGGAAATGAGTAATTCCTATTATTAAACGTAGTAATATACATGAGCACCCAAACAATTAGATTGCTTATTACACAACTGTTGACACCCTTGGTCCTTTTAAACATGTTTGACAATACACATGGCTTACCTATGCTTAAAAAAAAGTTGTCAAAGATTATAACATCTTAGAGATAACATGAACTGTGTCATGAAGGAAGCAAAAGTAAAGAGTTTCTGAAGTCATCCTGCTAGTCTTCAGTCAAGTTTATTGTGATTATACTAGGACTTTCAGAGAGATTTACTATCCACTAGAAAGAGCTAGCACATGAGCAATTATGTTATCATAATTACTGCTTATCCATTTAGTGACTGGAGTCCACTGTCTCATTTATTCATCCCTCCCAAGCCCAAATAGGGTTTTTTTCCTCCATTTTATCTGTTTCATAAGTATGTGTCTATCTTCAGTGTGCCCATGTATGGTTGTATAGGTTGGATGCTGAACAACTATACCACATACTCCTAAATATTCTACGTTGTCCCCATGCTGCTCTTGCTCCAACTGAAGGAATGCCCTCATCATCTGCTAGAAAAATATCCTTCATTTATCTGTTTTGAAAGTTTCTTTAGAATCACCATCTCAGGTCAGAACAAATATCTAGACACTGTAAGCTAAACATTTATCAAATATTTCCTAGGAGACAGGCTCTACATGGCAGTTTCAAGTACTACAGTTGTAAGTACTTCGTGCAATAACTCTATGAAATGAATATCATTATCTCTGTTTTACAAATAAAGAAATATGGGTCCTGGGGATTTTAACAGCTCACTCCAAGATACAGAGCTATTAATAGAGTTAGGGATTATGCACTTTCATCTCCAGTGCAATTTCCACTCTGGAAATGAGTAGAGAGATAAGATTCATTAGGAGAGCAAGGCAGCCGAGTGCATGGGTGGCCAGAAGTATTGAGGGGATTGGGATTAGGTAGAGAGTATGAGATGCTTGGGAGAGAGAAGGGGCATGGTGGGAAGGCCAATGACAGACTTTTTCTTAGTCAGCTCAGTTGTGTCCAACTCTTTGCAACCCCATGGACTGCAGCACACCAGACCTCCCTGTCCATCACCAACTCCCGGAGTTTACTCAAACTCATGTCCATTGAGTCGGTGATGCCATCCAACCATCTCATCCTCTGTTGTCCCCTTCTCCTCCCACCTTCAATCTTTCCCACATCAGGGTCTTTTCAAATGAGTCAGTTCTTTGCGTCAGGTGGCCAAAGTATTGGAGTTTCAGTGTCACCGTCAGTCCTTCCAATGAATATTCAGGATTGATTTCCTTTAGGATGGACTGGTTAGATCTCCATGCAGTCCAAGGGACTCACAAGAGTCTTCTCTAAGACCACAGTTCAAAAGCATCAGTTTTCAGCACTCATCTATAAAGTCTATAAAGACTTTTTCTACTTCTCTGTATATCCCAGAGTCAGACTCTGCAGCTAGGCCACTTTCCTATTTATCCCAGGTTCATTTGGTTGTAATCAACCTAAGAAATTGCAAAAGCATGTCTGCTCAATTGTCATCACACATCGTGAGCGTCTACAAGGAACAAAGAACTTCTGCTCTCTATTGGCTTGAAAGAAAGAAATAATATCTGGAATTTGCAGTTGAAGTTTTTATATTTGGCAGGATCACCAATCACATGTAAATAATGGTCAAGTCACTGTACCATCTGGTCACTGATTTCATCAGCCATTAAATCAGGTGGTAAAATGAAACATTATTAATAGCTTGTGAATTTATTATTCATTCACATGTGGGGAAAAATGCAGAAATGCTCAAGGGAAAGAGTATTACATTGTCTTATTAAAATTTTACCCTAAGTTTAAAAGTCATGTGTTAAGAGAACTCAAAATTTGAATAAGATGTTTTGCTTCTGTAAGCCTGAAGGACATGAAGACCCTGCCCAGTATAACAGAAAACCCAGTGTTTTGTTTTAATAACGAGGTACACACACAGAATCTTAAAAATGGTGCACAAATGTGTTTTACTATTTATGTGGGGGCAGCCCATCAGTTCATATGGCATCCACCACTGATAGCCTCCAGGAGACTTTTGTTTCTTTCTTCTTTCTTTCTTATTTCTTGTCATTCATAGTTCTCTGCAAGTTGCAGACCCGCAAGCATGGCACCAGCAATACCTGGTTTCCTGATTTTTCCATTCTTCAGAATAAATCACTATATAATAAAGAAACTTTCTTTTGTTACTATTAAGTTCATAGTATAATTTTCAGGCTTTATTAAGATAAAATAAATGAGAATGAAGAAAAAAACTAAAGAAAAAATGCCATCCATTTATCATTCATGCTTCAATCAAAAATCAAACACATATTTATATATAATTGACCTGTGATATGCCAGGCACCATTCTAGAAACCTGTGTAGAGAAATACAAGAAATCAATCATCCAGTCCCTACCCTCAGGGAACTTAGATTCCAGTGGGGATAAGTAAATAATACACAAATAATAAAAACAACCACATATCACATGACAGCTGGCAACAATACCTTAGAGAAAAAATAAAACAGTGCAATAAAGGATGATGGAGGTGGTGACATTTTATGCTGGAGGTCAGAGAATTTGGCAATGCAGGTAAAGATTCTTTCATTCAATATTTATTGACTGCCTGTGAAGAGCTTGGTACTGTATGAGATCCGAGATGAATAAGACATGGCCCCTACCCTCCAGGAGCTGACAGCTCAGTGGAGAATCTTGCCACCTGCTCCATTAAGCAGACGGATTAGAAGTCTCAGGGCATATTGAGGCAGTAACATTGTACATAGCCACCAATCTGAACAGATTGTAAGTATTCCAAAACTCACAGTGGTTTCCATAAAATAATTCTCACTTCAAGTAAACATTTTCAGTGGGTGAGTAACTCTATTTTCCACCGACAGCCCTCATATTTGAGGGCTTCCTTAACGCAACGATGACTGGTTGTTCTGACTGGTTGCCAAGGATTGTTTGGGTCCTTATTGAAATGTACTTGCTCAACTCCTCCAAGGCAACTTGGCTGGATTCTTGTTGCTGTACTGGCAAACACTGCCTCCTGTACTGAAAAATTTGTTCTTTCTGAAAATCTAGACTGTCCCTGGATGGGTTTCATGAAAATCAAAGATAAAAAGCATTACAGATTTTTTTTTTCAAGTGATGAAGCACTTTGTATCCACAAGGTTTACATAAATGTAGGTCACATCCTAGATGCTGTGGCATTTTATGCTCGTTCTATCACGATTTGTACAGATACCTGACTCAAAATGTCCCAAATCATCAAGAAGACAGAAAAAGGTGTAATTACGGTCAAAATACTAGCTTGTATCAACAGCTGCACTTCTTTATTGTGCTTTTAATACAATCGGCATGACCCAAGCTTTACAAAGTTTGTAATAATATAACATTGTTAAAATAGCTCAATCATGGGAGGGGACAGCACTGAGCAGAGAAGTCTTTGTTTTCCTGAAGACAGAGCCTTTTTTGATAGGGGATGGGAGATCATATCACACACAGTTGTTCCAGAGTAAAGGAGACAGACTTGCTGATCTCCACCAGCACAGACCGTGATAATCCACTCATTCTGCAGGCTCCATGTTGGAACCTTCCTCATCTCCATGTTCTCACTGTCTCATGCCTCACCCTTCACCACCGCTGGAAGACTCAGCAGAGTACATTATTGTGGCCGAGCTGAGACACAGGCACAGGGGGTACTACTTGTTATAAACTTTCAGTTTTTGCTGGGGCTATGAGTTGACTTTTTAGCGGTTTGCTCTGTCAGAGAAACAAAAGCAAGGGCTGCATCCCCAGCTGTTGATTGATTGCACCGCTGCTGATTCCCACAGGTTGCCATCTTGCAGAGAACTTGTTTCTTCCCCTGTGACCCCTGAGGACCATGGTGCCAGCCTGAATCACATCCAAAGATCCTCATTTCCTTACTGCTCCAGACAGTGCATTTGTGCAGTCCTGCCTATTCTGTGTTGGGGAAATTTCACATCAAAATTGGAATTTTGTTGAGCTATTCCTTTTTTTTTTTTTTGCTGTACCAAGGTAAAAATCAATTTATCATAAATTCTTTTTTCACATGTTGGAATCCTTCCCATTGGTAAAGTGTGTGTTTTTTTTTTTTTTTTCCTTATCATGGCCTCATTTATAGTAGCTTCCACTGCTGTGATCGTCAGCTTTAGGGGTAAATGACAGACAGGAATTTTGCTATCAAAGTTACTTCCAAAGGCCACGAAAAAGTCAATCACTGGATAAGATCAAGAACTTAGTTCTAAATATAAACTTTCTCAGCACTTGCAAATAATAACTTCTGCCAAAGTTTAACCCTACGTTAAAATTCTCCTTAGGAACTTTGCTCCTCTCTAGAAATTCTATTTTCTAAAGGATGTCACTCAAGGTACAATTCACTCCATTGAATCTTAAGTAGGTGATCCTGTGGTTTATTTGTAGGTCTTACGTTTCTTGGGTGATAGAGGTGCTAAAGTCTGCAAGCAATAAATGCTGGAAGGGGTATGGAGAAAGGGNAAAGGATGTCACTCAAGGTACAATTCACTCCATTGAATCTTAAGTAGGTGATCCTGTGGTTTATTTGTAGGTCTTACGTTTCTTGGGTGATAGAGGTGCTAACATAAAACTTCCATTATCAGCTGTGAGAACTTCAAATCACAGAATATATTGCAATCAAGTAACTTCTCAGGGTGGCCTTCCAAAATGGGAAGGGTGTCCAGTTGTTGGTGGGTTTGGCTTAGGTTGTGCAGTTTATTTGTTTGGGTTGTATGTTTTGAAAATGTGCCCAGGGCTTTTAAAAAGAGTGATGGGAACATTTGTATAAAATGGAATTGAAAACAAAGGAACAGGCATTGCCAACACTCTAATTATGAACCTAGTAACGTGGGTACAGAGCTTAAAGGGTATAAGACAAAAATAGATGGAAAGGAGTGGAACCTGGGGGTCTCAAGTAGGATGACTGCATTTTCTTCTTAGCATGCAGGAAATAAAAAGCATAAAGCTCTCATACCCTTTTGGATAACTAGATTTATGGCAAACTGGGGCCCTTTTCCCCAGTATCCTTGTCACTCTGAGGCACTGTCTGGACAGGGGGTAAATTCTGAGGCTCCTAGTCATTTATATCAGGTAATCAGTATATCCACTTCTCCCTCCTTCCCATAGTGTTCCCTTCAAGGTCAAAAGGACCAATGCTCCATGGAGTGCTGAACTAGAAGAGAGAGAGGGAGGACGATCACGTTGGTGCCATAACCCTTATGATGTTCAGTTGCCCAAGAGGAAAAATACCAAAGTCTTTGGAAACTTTTGACAGACAAATTTCCCAGAAGCTGTAACCAGAATAGCTGGAAGGTTGTTAAACAAAGGGTATTTTTGTATTTTCTTTTTGTATTCTAAAAAGAATTTGGAAAGTTTGAGAATCGACAAGATATGGGTGGTTGACACACACTTTCTCTTAATTTTTGAGGTTTCTTTCCCCTTGCATCGTCATTTCCAGGCAAGTGTGTTTCATTCCAGACTTAAAATTCTCTTCTTTCCAGTCTCTGCGTGGATTAGGAGTAATTCTAAAGTAAACGTAACATTGCTGCCTCCCCTTGAAATGCATAGTTCTATTCTAAAGAAGATTTCATTGAGGGTGTCTGTTTGACATTCCCCCTGCCCCAGGTTGTACATGAGATCATATTTCCAAGGTAGCTATTATGCTGTTCTAATATAATTTAAGGATGGGAGGTAGATATAGTTAGCTGAGAGTATCTTTTAAGGCTTTTTTAAAACAGGTGGAGAAAAACACACATCAACACAAATACTTCACGGCCAAGTCTCCCTGAATCCAAAGCTAGAACCAGCATGTTCCCAAATAGAAGGCTGAAGCCTACTGAAACGTCCCAGCAGGCTACTGGGTTTGCACTACAAGGTCTGGTAAATTTCATATAATTACAGCTGCCTGCTGAAGGAGTCCTGTGGTCTCCACAGGCTGTTAAGACCTTAGTTATAGCCAGAGAAAGAGAAGGTGGGGTTCAACCACCCAACCAGTGCCAGGAGCTAGGCACTTCCTGCAGAGCATGGACAGTTAGAAAAAGACAGCTAGGCAGAGTAGAATTTAAAAACTCATAGATTTAGATAAAATAGTGCCTTTTTTGTTTGTTTGTTTTCCTTTTAAGAAGCTTAGAAGAAAGAAAAAGGCAAATCCTAGAAAAAGGTAGCTAGCCTTTTAGGAAATCTCAAAATCTGCTCCGCTGTACATTTTTCTAGGAGCAATACATACAAGTCATGGATTTGAATTGAGTAAATCATGGTGGTATTCAGAATGTCCCAAAAACATGCCCCGGATTCTGACTCCCAGGAACTAGCTCAGAAGTTCTGATTCAGAGCATCCAGATTAGTTCATGGGTTATCCGTTTTTGTTAGTTTGTTTTGCTTCACTGTGTGACATGCAGCCTCTCAGTACTTAGAGCAGCTCTAGCACCCATGCCCTGTGCCCTGGAAGCACCTAGTCTTAACCACCGATTGCCAGGGAGGCCCCTGGGTAATGGGTGTCTTACCAGCCACAAAGTTATTAGGAGCCTTGCAAGAGGTGGTCATCTTAAAATTCTCTGTGAACTGCAAAGTGCCACATTAATATTAATATTTAACTAATATGGTGTGAACAGTGTTCCTCGAATCTGTTAGCTCCTGTGCTAAGAACTCTTAGAGAAATAAAGGAAGTCTGCTGTGGTGGCGTAGTTTGCACAGTTGATCATTTTCTACTATGAGTGTTTACCAAGAATACTCTCCTCTCGAGAAAATGAATTCCTTAAGCAAAAATTTGTGAGCCACATCTCTCTCTCAAAGTAGTAGTTGTGTTGTTCCTGATTTAACTCACAAATAACACATGAGCATCAAGACTTAATTCCAGATTTTTTCCAAGAGGAAAGGGGTTTCAGTCTTTCTGATTCTTTATTTTAATCACAGGTTTATTTGGGAGTGGGACGGCTAGAATTTAGGCTAATTTGATGACATTGCTTCCTCTTTAAATTGGACGGCAGGGAATGAAAATCATTAGGGGACATTTGCATTGTATTTGGATGAAAGGGTTTTCCTTAATATGTGTGCCTTACTCACAGAACACATTCTTTAGAATGACTTAATAGCGCATAGTTGACATACCTCTCACACAGCGGAGGCCTGAATGAGTGAACTGTGGGATGAATGAAAAGTGAAAACTAAGTAAAAAGAAATACTAAAAACATCCCACCAGTATTCAAAATTTGGACCATGTTTCATTTGTAGTTACTACTTAAAAATGGGATCTAATTAAGTGGACATTTCTTTTTCACTTATAAAAGTGCTTTCACAAAAAATCCTGGAGCTGGGAAATAGCTTAGAAAAACTAGTGTTTTTCAAACTGTGTTTCCTAGAGTTGTAAAGCAATGTTCCTTTACCTTGGTTAACATTTGAATCACTTGGGAAGTTTTTTTTTTAAAATTATACTAATGCCCCATTCTCAAACAATCCAATTCAGATCATATGAGTTGACTCTGGGTTAAGTTTAAGTTTTCCAGGTGATTCTAATGTATAGGCAGGGGTGGCACCCACCATTCTAAGGGTTCAACACTCCCAACCTTTAGACTTGTGTTGTGATAAATGCCAGTATACTCTCTGGAGACAACATGATGGAATATATTAAACTGGAAAAACTGGGATATGTTTGTGCCCAGTAGAGTTTACATTCACTTCAGAGAAAACACTAGACTTCTGAAAAATTCAATAGCATTCTCTCTTGCCCTCTTTGTATAGGAACTTCTGCAGGTGTACAGGGGACACACGGATGATTAAAGCCCAGTCTCTCTCTTAAAGATTTTATATTCTTGCCATCTGAAAACATACCAAGGGTTTGCTTGTGGTAGAGGCACAGGGAAGGAATGAGAACAAGTATAAATATAACTTTAATAAAAAGCAGGTGTGTTATGGATGACACAGGAAGGATTGAATCATGGACAAAATACAGCTTTCAGCATTTGCTCTACTTTCTCATCTCTTCTTTCCCCAGCCTAACTGACCAAATTGAGCAGTTCTGATATGCACAGTCTGGGAACACAGTCTGCTTTGGGGCAGTGCAGGAATAAAAAGGAAAAACAATACAGGTGCCATGTTCTTTCTTTCCTCTACTTGCTGTGTGCTGTGCTTAGTTGCTCAGTCGTGTCCAACTCTTTGTGAACCCATGGACTGTAGCGCACCAGGTTCCTCTGTCCATGGGGATTCTCCAGGCAAGAATACTGGAGTGGGTTGCCATGCCCTCCTCCAGGGGATCTTCCCAACCTGGGTATGGAACGCAAGTCTCCTGCACTGCAGGAGGATTCTTTACCATCTCAGCCACCAGGGAAGCCCACTTGGTGCAAGGAAGGATATTTCCTAGAGCCTGGCACCAGGCAGGAGGTTCTTCGAGGGGAGAAAGCATGGGTGCCAAGGGTCCATTTCAGGATGGCTTCAAGATGTCTCACACATTTCATTGTCAAGGGAAAGACAGAGAAAAGCTCCTCCCTGACTTGATTTCCAGGTCAAAGATTGTTAATAGTCCCAGTTCCGTTTATCTCCTGGCAGGAATAATGAGCAAAGCTAAGTGGAAGAGAGAGGGAGAGAGAGAGGGAAAGGAGGGAGGGATGAACGAAGGGATAAAGGGAAGAGAAGGAAGGGAGAGAGGAAAAAAAGAGTTAAAAATTTCCATCATCTTCAGCTGCTTATATTCGTCTTAACTCAGAATTTTTGGAATTTCATTGTTCTCTTCCTAAACATAGTCACCTGGCAAAAGAATTTTCAAGGCGTGATTGGACATAAGTTCATGTAATTTCCTACTGACTCTGTCCAGTGCGTTCTCAGATTTATAATATGTTATGGTTCCAATCACTGATAGATACCAATTAAACAAGCCATGAAACACGTCTTCGGCATGAGTGCTTTCTGCGATCTATCATCTTACTTCAGTAGACTGTTTATTTAGCAGAAGAGAAATTCAAAGAATCAGATTTTTTAAACGAATAAATACACAAGTTTATTACCATGTGAGTTTAGAATCCAGCATAGTGAATTAATGCAACAGAGAAGAAATGTTCTAGGGAAACCCAAAGAATCAGATGTTTTAAATGAAATAGTACTCATGCCTGGGTAGAAGAATCAGGAAGACAAGAAATGCCCAGCTAGTTGATGAGATGTGATGAGATGGCCCTTAAAGGCTGGGCAGGAGCTCAACGTGTAGGCAATCATAAGAAACTTGAGTAAGAAAAATGTACAGTTTTGTTCAGACAATTCTGGAGTTTAAGGTATTGGTAGTAAAGCAGTGGAAACTTAGAATGGAAAAATGAGTCGAGTAGCATTCCATTTGTGGTGGCCTTTCAATGCTGTTAGAATATTTCTACTTAGGTTGGTCAATAGTCCTGAACCACTGAGATTTTTGGGGTTTTTTTTTGAGCATAGAACTTATATAATTAAACTTGTGCTCTATTAAATTTAATTGCACAGCACAATGGAGAATAGATTGGGGCCAATAAGAAAAACATTAGGAGCAGAAGAATATACAAAAGATTATTGTACGAGTCCAAAAAAGATATTTGTATTAGAAAAATGGGTTTTGGTGGTAAGAAAAGGAAACAAAAAGTGACCTTTAAAAATTAAAAACTAGATAATAACTAACCAAGAATGATTTTTCTCTATTTATAAAACAAGCACTGACTTGATGATTTAAAGTAATCACACATGTGGAAAATAATAGTTTTTGTTTTGTCTGTTTAAATTTTTGCTGGACTTGTTTAGTGTTACTAGTAATCTTGGAGATGTGATCAATGAGTTTTGAAAATCAGGATGTTTTGGAATAATAGATGATGATACAGGAAAAGAATATTTAAAAAGATAAATGAATGCTTGATCTACCTAATAGAAGTGTACCTAGTTATAAATGAAAAGTTCAGTACCAATCAGAGATATGAAGGATTTTCATTCTACTGAATTGATCAGTTATTCTAACATCTAGTAGGAAGCCATGGAAGTTTGTAATTACTCATATTAAGAATTCTGTGGCACTATGAATCCATCCACTCCTGTTCAGATTCTACTATTATTTATTTGTGACATTTTGTGGTATCTTTTAGTTAGTGAGGCCTAACTCACAGTTATTTTACCTTTCAGCACAGGCCCAGTAAGAGGGACTGTGAGGGTAACATCTGAACAGCCTCAGGGATATCTAAGCCCATGTTACCTTCCATCGAGTCATTCAACAGAAATCTTGAGATTTGCTTATAGTTCAGTTTCTCTGCTTGTTGATGGTGAAATATGAGTGTGGAGATGTTCAGAGATTAATAGGGTGCAAATATACACATACAAAATACAGAGAAACAGGAAATAAGAAAAAGAATGTGAGACCAGAGGCAGGACAAATTCATTCTCTTTAAGTGAACTACAGGAAGCTTTGTAAGTAAAGTGATGTTTCTCAGGGAAAGACTAATTTACAACCAATTCATTTCCTCTTTCTCTCTTCCTAGCTTCATCCTTCATTTCCTTTGCTTTCTCAAATATTTATGGAGTACATAGAGAGCTGAAAGTTCTATGATAAGAGCTTTCGGCTCCAGTCAGACATGAATCTGCTGTCAAACAACTAAAAAGAATATTATCCCAAGTATGGACACATCTAGTAGAAACTGTTACGTGGCATAATGAAGTATAAGATGAAGATAGAGAAAGGTTTGAAAAGAGGCTGAAAAATAGTCATATTAATGTCTTTGCTGTGTTCATTGTCTCGAAAACTGCTCCTGAATTTCTTCAGAAACACCCACAGCTATGCTGGGAAGCAAGGTGAAATCTGATAACTGGGGATCCCAATCGAGGATAAAAGCTCTTGTTTGTCACCAGTCATTTATAATTCACAGGCTGTGAAGAGGCATGCTGCTGCTGCTGCTGCTAAGTCGTTTCAGTCATGTTCGACTCTGTGCGACCCCATAGATGGCACCCACCAGGCTCCCCCGTCCCTGAGATTCTCCAGGCAAGAACACTGGAGTGGGTTGCCATTTCCTTCTCCAATGCATGAAAGTGAAAAGGGAAAGTGAAGTCGCTCAGTTGTGTTCGACTCTTCGCGACCCCATGGACTGCAGCCTACCAGGCTCCTCCATCCATGGGATTTTCCAGGCAAGAGTACTGGAGTGAGGTGCCGTCACCTTCTCCGGTAAAGAGGTATACGTCCATGGAATTCAACTTGCTGTGTTTTGCTTCTGAGTGAGTTTCTGAAAATCACTTTCTGAAATCTCATTTGAAAGACCCTTTACAAACAACTTTGTGACTCTTCATGGTTTNACTTGTTTAGTGTTACTAGTAATCTTGGAGATGTGATCAATGAGTTTTGAAAATCAGGATGTTTTGGAATAATAGATGATGATACAGGAAAAGAATATTTAAAAAGATAAATGAATGCTTGATCTACCTAATAGAAGTGTACCTAGTTATAAATGAAAAGTTCAGTACCAATCAGAGATATGAAGGATTTTCATTCTACTGAATTGATCAGTTATTCTAACATCTAGTAGGAAGCCATGGAAGTTTGTAATTACTCATATTAAGAATTCTGTGGCACTATGAATCCATCCACTCCTGTTCAGATTCTACTATTATTTATTTGTGACATTTTGTGGTATCTTTTAGTTAGTGAGGCCTAACTCACAGTTATTTTACCTTTCAGCACAGGCCCAGTAAGAGGGACTGTGAGGGTAACATCTGAACAGCCTCAGGGATATCTAAGCCCATGTTACCTTCCATCGAGTCATTCAACAGAAATCTTGAGATTTGCTTATAGTTCAGTTTCTCTGCTTGTTGATGGTGAAATATGAGTGTGGAGATGTTCAGAGATTAATAGGGTGCAAATATACACATACAAAATACAGAGAAACAGGAAATAAGAAAAAGAATGTGAGACCAGAGGCAGGACAAATTCATTCTCTTTAAGTGAACTACAGGAAGCTTTGTAAGTAAAGTGATGTTTCTCAGGGAAAGACTAATTTACAACCAATTCATTTCCTCTTTCTCTCTTCCTAGCTTCATCCTTCATTTCCTTTGCTTTCTCAAATATTTATGGAGTACATAGAGAGCTGAAAGTTCTATGATAAGAGCTTTCGGCTCCAGTCAGACATGAATCTGCTGTCAAACAACTAAAAAGAATATTATCCCAAGTATGGACACATCTAGTAGAAACTGTTACGTGGCATAATGAAGTATAAGATGAAGATAGAGAAAGGTTTGAAAAGAGGCTGAAAAATAGTCATATTAATGTCTTTGCTGTGTTCATTGTCTCGAAAACTGCTCCTGAATTTCTTCAGAAACACCCACAGCTATGCTGGGAAGCAAGGTGAAATCTGATAACTGGGGATCCCAATCGAGGATAAAAGCTCTTGTTTGTCACCAGTCATTTATAATTCACAGGCTGTGAAGAGGCATGCTGCTGCTGCTGCTGCTAAGTCGTTTCAGTCATGTTCGACTCTGTGCGACCCCATAGATGGCACCCACCAGGCTCCCCCGTCCCTGAGATTCTCCAGGCAAGAACACTGGAGTGGGTTGCCATTTCCTTCTCCAATGCATGAAAGTGAAAAGGGAAAGTGAAGTCGCTCAGTTGTGTTCGACTCTTCGCGACCCCATGGACTGCAGCCTACCAGGCTCCTCCATCCATGGGATTTTCCAGGCAAGAGTACTGGAGTGAGGTGCCGTCACCTTCTCCGGTGAAGAGGTATACGTCCATGGAATTCAACTTGCTGTGTTTTGCTTCTGAGTGAGTTTCTGAAAATCACTTTCTGAAATCTCATTTGAAAGACCCTTTACAAACAACTTCGTGACTCTTCATGGTTTTCTAGGTAAAACTGTGAAGACTGAACTTGCTTGTGGGCACAGAAGTCTTACTCACATTGAAAAGCTACTGTACTTTGTGTTTTACCCTCTTGGTTTTATTATTATTTTTCTCTCTCTCCAACCATTGCATTTTAAAGCACATTCTTTATCTAAGGAGATGCAGCACCCTCTACAGTAGTGGATTGTGAGTCATTAACATCCTGCAGCAAGTTCTAGTCTTGACAGATAAGAGTCAGCCTTGTGCACAAGAAATGTTAAACAAATGCTGCTTCATTTTTCTCTCATTCTCCGACACAATACCAACTTTGGTTGGCCAGGGACCCAATAATAAAACTGTAGTTTCAGAATTTAATGTCATTTCCAGGCTAGGTCCCATGATGTTGATACTGAAGCCAAACTGTTTCTCTTTTTAAAGAATTTTGTTATCACTCCTGAGAAATCTCGGTGATTCATTTCCATTCTTGCCCCATTCTTGTGCCATCCGGCAAAATGGAGGTTGCTCCATCAGTTTTTGGTCTCCCTAGATTTCCCCCTCACTGGTGATTAATTACTGGCTTTCTGGTGACTTCTTTTTTTGTGTGTGTGTATTTTAAAATAGTCTTTATTTTCAGAATTCCCTAGGGTAAGATACAAACCCTAAATGGAATGTAAGTAATGGCAATTACTTTTCTCACCATTCAACTTTACCTTTACTACCAAAGACACCATTTGAAAATGTGTACATATCATAAAGTTTAAAATTTCAAAATAAACACAAGGCAATTAATTTCTTCAGTGAAAACATTAGCATTTAAAGGTTAAAGTCTCAGAAGAATGTGCTTATTCCTTAAAATTACTAACAAATTACCCATTTGTGTTAGCATGTGTTGTCTTTTTAAAGATGCTGCACACATATAGAGAGGTGGCCTTTGAATATTTAAACACAATCGGTTTAAGCCAACAAAACCGAAACACACTTGTATTGCTGGAAATATTGAAATCCACAGCTTCATGTATGAATTAATGCAACTTCTTGACAAATCACCTGTTAAATTTTAGCTGACAGCTTGTCATATATTAATTATAAATAATTGTAATATACGGCTATCATAATGCATGCAACACAAAAAAATAGGAAAGGTAATTAGAATCTCTCCTTTGTTTCCCTCCTTCACTTCTTGCTCACAAGAAAAAAAATGACCCAATGTTTCACTTGGGTTGGGATAGTGCCAGTGGTTAATGGAATGCCCCACTCTACTAAAGAATTTAATGGGAATATCCATTTGTCACAGTCGCATGCTGTAATCTCCAGTAGCAGAGCCAATGGAAAATGGCATCGTACCATAACGTCCTCTACACACAGCAGGTGAGGAACAGTCAGGAGAGAGGGCCTGGCTTTTCTAGGCCTGTCTTTAGAGAAAGATGTGGCATTTTTAAAGAGAACATTGCTGCCTGACAGCAACAAGAAATGCTGCCTTGGAGAAAAAGAAAGTACATTTCCTTCATAGGGAGAAAAGCTGGAATGCTGGAATGTTTGCATAGCATGTCCCAACATCTCTAACCACCTCTTTGTCTACTGGAAGCCCACGTGTTTGTAAAGAGACTTTAGGTATTGAAATCAGAAAGATCAGGATTAGAGGCTCATTTTGATCAGCTCCTACTTCCGAGTTTGAGCTTTCAAATCTGAGGAATGGGAATAATAGCACCTAAACCTGCAGTGTTAATGGCCTATAGATTCTCCATGTAAGTTAAAAATAGTAGCATGGCATCTGAGTTTTCCTCCTTTCTTCACAGTTTAGGTAGAATTATAGTGTCGTCTGAATAGTTTATATGTGTATATCTTGTGTTCTGAAATGAACAGAAATATTGTTCAGTTTAGGGACTGTGTTTTGTATATGGGGCTTCCTTGGTAGCTCAGTTGGTAAAGAATCCGCCTGCAATGCGAGAGACCCTGGTTTGATTCCTGCGTCAGGAAAGTCTGCTGGAGAAGGGTAGGCTACCCACTCCAGTGTTCATGGACTTCCCTGGTGGCTATATTATCTTTCTCATGTGCCAGGTCTGTGTTTGATCAATAAATAAGCTACTGAGAAATGCCATATGAATTAAATTTGGAAAGCTCTCGCAAACATTTTAACACTTGTAGAGATTAATATTTAAGTTATTTGAGGATTAAAACCATTAATTGTTATTCCATGTGTGCATTTAGCAGCAAATTAATGAAATATATTAGGGATAACTAGCACCTATAGGAAGAGGTCTCAAATACTGATTTCAGTGCCTTAGGAAAGGGTTTAGTATCTTCAGAACATGCCATCTGAACCTACGTCATATTTCTCCACTCTACCTGGATTTACTACAGATCACTATAGTCTTCACAATGGAAATATGACCAACAACAATTAATGCAGTTCCTTGGATAATAATTTATAATCAGAATAGAAGTAAAAACACAAAATTTTGAAACATAACAGTTGTTTCTAAATTCTTAGCTTGGCCACTCACTAGCTGTGTCAGATTGGCCAAATTACTTATACCCTTGGCTTCTGTTTCCTCAGTTATACAGTGGGGCTAATGATACTTAAGTAACAAGGCAGTTATTAAGATTGGAGGTTTTGAAACTTTTTATTTTAATCACTAGCCACATGATGGGACCAAAAGTTTTATAAAACAATATTTAATAGAGATAATGCACTCTTTCTTTCCTACTTTCATTTAAAAAATGTTTCATGACACACTAGATTCATGACCCAGAANGGAGGTTTTGAAACTTTTTATTTTAATCACCAGCCACATGATGGGACCAAAAGTTTTATAAAACAATATTTAATAGAGATAATGCACTCTTTCTTTCCTACTTTCATTTAAAAAATGTTTCATGACACACTAGATTCATGACCCAGAAAAAGTCATGATGTGCTTTTTGAAAAACAGTGGGATAGCATGATGTTTAGTACATAATACGAGTGATTAGTTATTGTCCTTAAACATTATTTTCAGCCTTTTTATGATGCTTCATGATGGATAAGAATAAAATCTTCCCAGTACTTCTAGGAATTAACTTCCTTGGATGGGGTCCAAAATAGACTCATACTCATCGTATGCTGAATTATGCACTAGAGGGGGTTGTGCTATAGCAAAGCTTCTGTGTGCTGTTCATCAAAGAATGTGAGAGCTAGAAAGGAACTAAGGAAATGTCTAGTCCATTCCTTCATTTCCCTTCATGGAAGTATTTATAACTTTAAAATATTCTGTATTTATTGCTCACTGATAAGCTGAAAGACTGGCTTCTTGGATCCAGAACTGGGCAGCAATTAGGGGTAGCTGAGGGGGTGGGGACACTGGATGATGCCATCTGGGGTTTTGTTCTCCTTCTGCCAATCAATAGTTGGGTTACCTTAAACTCTCTGGGACTCAGTTTCCTTACTTGTAAAATTAGGTGATTTTGGCAGATGATTAGTCCCCCTCTGATGCTTTTTGACCTCAAAGCTCCAAATGGAAAACTCTCTCCTATACTGTAGTAGATGCCACAGGGAGCTGTTTTGTTACACACCTGATCTGAATGTTAATATGTGTATAGGGGGCTGCAGTCTTATTCCCAACATGACTTAGATGTACAGAGGAAGCCTGGCTCTTCTACTTGTCCATGTTCTCTCTCATATCACCCTGAACAACACTCTTTTGTTTGGGGTTGGCCAAAATGTTCATTTGGGTTTTTCTGTAAGACGTTACAGGGGAAACCCGCACGAACTTTTTGACCAACCCAATACAATAATAGCTCAGACTCTCTAGTCCCTTCCTTTCATTGCTACTTTTTTCTCCAAGATGTTTGGTTGTAGTGGGGCAGGAACATGGAGGACCTCGTGGTGTCAGGAAGTAGGGTCCTTGGGCTTGTGTCATTTATTTCTGCATCCCTTTTCTTTTTGCTTGTTGCTCACCTTGGTAACCAGCATCACTGAGCTCTCTAGCCTATCTAACTTGCTATGAGTGAAATATATTGATACTATTTCTTCTTTGACAGCAATCAGACTTCCCAGCCAGGATCTCAAATAAGGTCAGAACTAGTCAGATCTTCTTAAATGAGGTACCTGGATATGTGCCTCTCCTTCAAAGACAACAGCAGAGGAAATACCAGGGTTCTGAAAAACTTTGTTTTTCCTCTAACACCCAACTTTGCAAGAGGAAAGTGGGCCTCGCTGGTTTTCAATGAGAAAGCCAAGTTTGAGTTTGTACCTTCAATGAGAATCACCTGTGCAGAGGCTCCACTTTCTGAATTCATCCTTAGGGCATAAGGAGCAGGTGTTCAGCAAACCTGCTCAGCCTTTCAGTTCCTTGGTTTATCAGAAAGTCCTGGAGGCTTGCTCAGGAATAGCTGTCTACTTCATTCTGACTATAAGGCTAACCATTTAAAAAAAGAACAAGGAATAGTCACGCTAGGATGATACTTCCCCCTTGCCCCACAAACTGCTGGAAAACTAAACTTCACTTAGCAAGAAGCCTTTCAAAAATGTGATTTCTTTCTAGAGCACAAACGGGGCAGAGGATTACTGACCAATCCTTCAGTGGCTTTCAGGTGCTCAACATACGAAGAGTGGGAACAAATGGCAGCTTGAGACAACAGCTGATTAGGCTGATTCAGTCTAAGGAGTTGGCTTACCTTTGGTCTTTCAAAGACTGTCTACAGCCTGCAGGAATAAGTATTATGTGCATATGCTGCCTTGAGCACACAGTGAGCAAGGCGGGAGACTGGAAACGTTGACTTTCCTTTAACCCATCTGACCAAGTTTCTATTAAAATTTTGGTAGGCCAATTGCCAATGGTGGCTTCCAGCTGCTGACTCTTTGCTCTTGCTGGAGATCCTTGAGGAGTAAAAAAGGTAAAAAGGTGCCTCTTCAGCTAACAGTTCACACAGTGTGTTCTGTTGATGAAGCCTGTGTAGCCCCACAACTGAGCGCATGTCTAGGCAGAGGGTTATATGGTGTCCTTCAGACAAGCTGGGGAGTACTGCGTTATCAACATCATAAAAGCAAGTGGCATGGAAGCAAACGAGTTATTCCACTAAGACTGATTCGATACTTCCCTTTCTTCCTCCTTGATTCCAAAGTGGATCCACCAAACATCCCTGAATGGAAGCTACAAAGGTGAACTGGGGTTGTAGACACAAACCGTCTCATCACCGCCCGCGCCTTTTATTGTTGTCGCTGCTTGAATGGGATGCGACCAGCATCTTTCCTCCCTTGTGCCAGGACCCAGAGCAGGAAGCACCGGGTGTGCAGCTCTTAGGAGATGAGTGAATTTGTTAGAGGGGGTCTTTTCTGGATGGATGCTGGGAAGTGACGTCACCCAGCCCCCTCCTCTGCAAGTGTGTGTGTGTGTGTGTGTGTGTGTTGCGCGCCTCCTTCTCCCAGCTCTCCTGCCTCCTTCCTTCGCGGTCCAGCTCTCTGGCACTTTCAGTGGGTCAGTGGTCCAGATTCAGGGATTCGCCAGTGGGCGCAGCGGGCCCGGCCCTCCCCTCGCCCGGGCGCACCCATACTCACACTCTCGCGCTGGCAACGCGCACGCACAATCCCTCAGCGCTGGGGCACCGCGATTCCGTGGGATCCCCGGCGCGTTGCGAGGATTTTCGAAATCACCCAGACAAGGAAACAAAGAGAGGAGCTTTCCCAATCACTTTCCTGAGATTTTTTCATTTAATTTCCCCTCCAAACCACCTCGCCTTCCACCGTAGCCGCCAGGTTCAGGCCAGGTCCGAGGGCTGGGCTGGACTGGCCGTCCCCGCTCCCGGCCCTTGACTCCGCGCGGGCGGGACTCCAGGCGTCGCCTCGCCGCCTCTCCCCCTCTCCCCCGCCGGCCTCAGTTTCTGGTTACCTCTCGA
>SJYV01014723.1:288882-333749 GCA_006410875.1 Neotragus pygmaeus
AGGAGGAGAAGAAGGGGGTAGGGGTGGAGGGAGGGCGGGGGGACGCGCTCCTCTGGATGCTGGATTTCGGGTTTTTGGACTCACTCGCAGACTCTCCTCCACTTCCTCGCTCTGGACTGGGCTGGCCGCGCGAGGACCGGGCGGAGGCGGCGGCGGCGGCGGCGGCAGCCACTGGGGGTGCTCCCGCGGCGGGGGCCGCAGCTGCGCGGGATTAAATCGGCCGCCCGGACTCCGGCGGCTGGGGCAGGCGCGGGCTGCGCGGCCGTGGCGGGGGGCGAAGGCGCTGGAGGAAAGTGCTGGCGGCGGCGCGAGAGGCGGTGGCGGCGGCTGCCCGGAGCCAACATGACCAGGTGAGTCCTCCGAGCTGCCCCGGTCCGCCCCCCTGAGTCCTCTCGGGTCTGCGCTCGCTAGAGCCAGGCTCCCGCAGCCCGCGCTCCGGGGGCCGGAGCTACACTCTCCCGCGTCTGCGAGCCCGGCGCCCCGGCGCTGGAGCGAACAGTTTGCTCTTCTGAACCTCCTTGGGCAGAGGTCCTCCCCTGCACGGTTCGTTTCTCGCTTAAAACCTCAGACCTGGGAGTGTGGCAGTTCTAGAGAATGAGGGTGTTTGAGTCTGTGTGTTTGTGCCATCTCCGCTTTCTCCTGGGGTGGGCGTAATATTGGGGAAATGGTGAAGCGGCGGGGCAATACGACCCTACTCAGAGATTCTGCCACTGCAATTTTTTTTTAAGAGGCGGTGAGTACTGTTTTAAGGAGGGCTGGTTCGGAGAGGGGGCGATTTCTTTTTCTTTCCTCTGAACTACTGGGGAGAAGGAGAAATAGCAGGAATGAAAGTCTACGCGGCTGCCCAAGAGGAGGGGGACTGTTTTGGAGACCTTTCCGTGGCAGGATCAAAGCTCGTAGTTTTGCTGTGGCGATCTGCCCTTCTTACACACTCATTCCATGGGGAAGGTAACGCAGAATTTATAATGCAAAGTCCAAGTTGTAGGAAACAATTTGAAAAGAAAACCAAGAACAAATCAAACGTTCTTTGCTTTCCTATTTATTGTAGCTTTCTCATTGGCATGTAGGAAACTTGAATTTTGTCACTGAAAATATGTAAATAAGTGACATGACTATGTTTCAATACCTCTGTATTTATAAAAAGAGAAAGTGGGCCAGATTTTGTCCATGGGCCATAATTTACCAATTTCTTTTTCAGAACATTTTTAAATCCATTGTGTATTCACTTATGCTTACAGTGAAAAAATTTACTTGAGCTGCTACTTCTTATGCTGCATAGTTTAATTTTCTTCAGNTAAAAAAAAAAAATCTTGGACACTGTGAGCTTGGCTTTCATTAATTGGGTGCTCCAGTATTGTTCCATTAGCCAAAACCTGGATGATCACAATTCATTTGTATTGTTTCCAGCTTTTCCAGTACATCACTTGTCTGATGTCTCCTCTGTTTTCTAACAGTGATCTCCAGAACTGCTTACACTTTGTAGGATACCTTAAACCTCCAGGAAGATTCCTGAGGGAGTCAGGAATTTTCTCTTAAACTTTTTCTCCACTCCCCCCCCCCTTTTTTACATGCCCACAGTCATAGTACCAGTGACTTAGAGCAGAGCACATACATTTTGAGCCTGTCAGAGACTAGTGACTGCTTGTGACTTGAGATAGATTCGCTGCTGGACTTCCACAGCTTCAAACGTGGACCTTTCCTTTTGGTGTGTTCTTTCCAACCATCCTGTGGCACACATATGGGGAGTTAGTCCAACCACTGATACTTCTAACCATTTTGGCTATTCTATCTCTGTTTCAAAGTGTTCACAGTCACCGCTCAACTTGAGTAAAACCAGGGTGATCTACCGCCAAGATTTGAACTATTCTGAGTTAAAGGAATATTTAAGTGATACCAACTTAAAGATTCTCATGTTGTTATTATGATGATATCCAGGGCAAAGCTTAATAGATATTATAGATATTTAGAAAACATTTTGTTATATGCCACAGATGGATGTTATGTTATTAGCTTAGCAAAGAGAGAATACAATTTTGATGCTCAATGTCCGAATTCTTGAAACAGATCTCCGAAATGGACAATAGAAGGAAAATTTTCCTACCTCCCACCTCCCATAATTATATACTATACTTTGCTTTTCAATGGAGCTAGCAATTCTGTGACAGATTTCTTATATTCACCCTCATGCTATCAGCTATTATTGTACTTTCAAAGTGTGAAATTGACAAGCTGGTCAGTTCTATGAATTCAGCTGTCAGACTGTGTCCAGTTAAAAATTGCTAAAAGCTGTTAAAAATGCCTGCCTAGAATTTTCTTTTTTAAAGGAAAGGCAGCTAGGGGATGAGGATTAAGTGGTGTTATTAATTGTAGATTTTTTAAAATAGGTGCACTCTAATGTAAATTTTATCACTGGCTTTGTTTATAAAACATTGGTTTTATTTGTTGGGAAGCACATTTATTTTAGATTTCTATTTTAAAAGTGGCATTCAGTTTGTATCTATATTTCATTTTAAATAGCACTTTACATAGAAATAATCTGTTCTTATAGCTCTCAGTAATACTAGTAAAATAGAAATAAGATTCAAAGAGGAAAAGTGTCTCTGGAATATATTTTATTGTATGAGTAATATATTACTTTTGTAATGACATGCAAAGAGGTGAATGAATTAAATATTTTATTGTGGAGGTTATGTAACAAATTCTTCTTAGATCAGTGCAGTTGTAGTTGCTAAAGTAATGAAATTCAGTGCTCTATTTAATATATATGTATTTCAGTGGATAATCATAAAAGCAAAACTGCTTAAAGTATTAAATACAATGATTTGATTTTCCTTTTAAGATTGACATTCATTTATAGTCAGAATATCTCAAAGTCTAGAACTAAGAATTGGAATCCCCTCATCTGCTGCTATTTGCTAAACCACTAGGGGCCTGTATAACTGTTCTTATATCCAGGAGATAGCCTGGTATGGCATAAGCAAACCCTTCCTAGAGAAACATTTAAAAAGAATCAGGTAGGCAGTCCCCTGTGTTTTTGTTTTGTCTTTTTAACCTATTAACTCATGCTCTGATGTTAGTCATAGACATTGATTGAAGGGTTTTTCAAGAATATTGTTTAGAGCATTACACTATGGTGGTGCAAGGATGACTTTTCACAGAGTGTGTGGAACATTGGAGAGGTATTTCTGCAAATTCATATGTGATCCAAGTTCTCAGTGTTATGTCAAGGATAAACAAGTAGGAACGTTAAGTTTTCCTTATTGGACTGAAAAGGATGTTATTTGCATAATGTGAGGTTAAAAGAGAAAGGAAGCAGAATTACTTTAAGGAATGTGTAGTCATAGATTGATGGTGTGATTAAACTGGCTTTTTAAGTGCTGTGCAAGTTGTGTGGAAGGAGAGTCTGAGGCTGTGACTCCAGTTTAGTCAGCACTTGAGGGACCTGCACCGGGGATGCACCGTACATTTTTAAGTGTCAGTTTCACAAATCTGAAATCGACCAGCTGTGGCAATCTTGATAGACATTAGGCAATAAGGTCAAGTATACTTACACTGTTCTTCTGTTGATTTTCAGTTTTTCAAACTGACAAGGGTGACTATTTGTAAAAGAGCACACTGTAAGTATTTGCATATTGAATTTCCTTCACACCAAACTTGATTTATCAAGTCATTGAACATTTCTATTTTTAAACGGATTCTATGGATAAATAAGAATTCATTAACACAATCACGTATTAAAAGTGCCATTTCAGGAGTGATGGATTTCTCAAGGTGATTTGGCTTCAAAAATACCCTTTCAGTGTGTATTTGTGGGTAGTCAGAGAGTTGAAGTATGCATATGCTCTAATTTATGATTCTGAGAGCATCAAACTTTTAGGTTCACATCTTTAAATATACTTTTAACCTTTGATCATGGGTGCCCTTTTCCCAAAGTTTCTGGTCATAGCGAAAATAAGCTTTACCTTGAATGTAATATATTCCACTTAGAAGCCACAAAGTACACTTTTAGGATTCATTTTATAAACATGAATATTTGAAATGCTAAATAGATATAATCAGTTTTCCAGAATATTCAGAGACTTTTTCCTCCCCCTGTTTTCTTAAAGGGCCAGTTGTTTTTGATTGAAAAGATTAGTTTGAGTAAGTGAGTTATATTTTAAGCAAGGCCTACTCAGTGTGTTTTTGTCTTATGGAGTTATTTTTCAGGTCTTTGTACTGTTTGATTTCTTGGAAAAATCTTTAAAGGAAGCTACTTACTTGTGATGGCATAAAGACAACTTGCAGCTGCAAGCAAAATCAGCGTTTAAAGAATTTTTACATTATCAATGATTTGCAAAGAGAAGAGTTGTTTTTTCCGTGAGCTACAAGATTGAGGATTCCTATATAGCGCATCAACAGAAGAAACCTGAAAATGTGGAGGAAGATTACTTAGGAGGGAATTATCAGTAAATTTCATGGCAACAAACATCCCTTGTTTAAGCTTCCATAATATCATGGCACAGTGACATTTCCACCAAAGGATAGGTTTGTTTGGGGATATGTTTTCTGTATGGATAATTGCATTTGCTTCTAATTATAGCTGGTAACACTTATTAAAACGTCATGTGTGGCTTGCATTTGTTTTGACAGTTTATAGTGTCCAAATTCTCCCACCCCTATTTAAAAAATAAAAACGTGTTTCCAGCTCTCCACAGTCAAGCCCCTAAGAAAGATAGCTAAAAGAATAAGTGGTCTATGCCTACTGATTGTTCATTATATGAAATTGTAACCTCAGATGTAAACGTTTACTGTTTTCTTTACGTCACAACCCTTGGGAGGTTAAAGAGCAAACGCTTATACATTATTGAGGTCTCTGACCTAATATAACCTAAATAATAGAGTCATGACAGTGGTGCAAGACTGAAACATTAATGAAATAGAATTCTTGAAAGACGTAACTCACAAAATTACATTTCAGGCCTATGCCCCTCATTTTCCCTTTAATAAATCACCCATTTGCTTTTATGTAATGAGCAGTTTGCACTTTCTTTTCTTAACATTTATAAGATATTCTTAAGACAGACATTAAAGTAATTTAAATATTGTGTCTGGTTATATTGTCAACTTGTTGGGAAGAAAGAATAACAGAAATAGCCTGCTATGTCCTGCCTCCTTCCTCTGAAACTAATACATTTGATATCTTTCTGTTCATTGTTTTCTGTTTGATGCTGACATCTTTAATAGGGTCATATCAATACTTGTCAGTTACTCTATAACTTTTAAAAAATTACAAGAAACAAAGAGCAAAATGGAACTTTTTCTTGGTTTTTCGACCTCTGTTGCCCCCTAAATCAAATCCATGTATGTCATGGATCAGTAAATTAAATGAAAGAGATGCCAATTTAGAAAGCTAAGATGGCTGATTCTGTCTGTGAGGCAGCAGATCAGGTGCACCCATACACAGACAGTGTCGAGACCACGTGAATAGTCCTTGTGGTTGCTACCTGCAGCAAGCGAGTTCTGCTCTCCTTTGCAAATGGCCACTCTTAGGTGGCAGGCTCCCCTTTGGCTTCTTTAGCATTTATAACGAAATATAAGAGCAAAAGCAGCTGTCTGAAGCTGGGTTTTCTCCTGGTTCTTTGAATTCACTGCCCAGAAGCAGGACTTAACTTTGGCATTCAGATAACAATGTCAGGAGCCTTGTGACCTTTACCATTTTGCTGTTTACTGGCTTTAACCATTGTAACTGTCAGTGTCATGAGGTTGATTGAATTTAAAAATTCTTAATTGTCTTTTTCCACAGTCCTCAAGCTATATTCTTTAATGTAGCAGTAGCTAACTAAATTGAGATTTGTGAATTGCATTTAGAAAATTGTGTTTCTCAGTATTGCTTCGGGACTAGGGGAAAGTGTGCTTTCAGATCTATGAAATGGTCATCTTTAATCACCAGGTCCCAAGTAACAAGTGACTTCTTTTTTAAGCTTCAGTAAGCGGATTCCTTTTATTAACAAAAAGGTTTATATTAATACTGATTTTATTAATAATTGAAAAACAGTTATCATTTAATCTTGTTTAAGCATGTAGATGTATAATGTATATAAATATAATGCTAAAGGTTGCAAAATCTGGACCAGTTTCTTTTTTTTTCTGACTACAGTAAAAAAAACATAAATTTGATGCAAGAAAAACTAAATTTATACCTTAGTTTTGTCACTTATTTTCTCTGGAATCTTGGCAGAAATTACATAACATTTTAGGGTCTTGTTTCACCATCACAACATGGAGAAAATAGCCGTAAGATGTGATGAAGATACAATTAGATAAGAATTTGTCTTATTTTGTATTTTAAATTAAAAAAATTCCTGGATGCAGGAGTGATGTAACAGACATGCTGTATTCTATGACGCGATTTTGTATGATAGTGTCCTGCTATCCTTATCTACTATAAATTATTGCTTCCTGATTTGAAAATGAAGACTTGGGTATGAGTCGTGTACACTCTGTTGTGTACATGGTGTAATTACTACGGATTCTAGAATTACCTTTTCCTGTCTAGCACCGTTTCTGAAGTCTGTACACCTCAGTATGCCATAGTACGCTGTTTATCTCAGAAATCTTTTAAAGGAAAAGCTAGAAATGATTTTACCTACAACATACAAAGAGAGAATTTTGCTTAAAAGTGAAAAATATCTTAATAAATTCTTCATATTTGATGTTGAGCTAAGTCTCGAGGAAGAAATGTTTAGAAAAGCCTTTAAAACACCGAACCGACAGAATTGCCTTTTTTTTTTTTTTTTTTTTTTAATGGTGGTGCATCTTAGAAAGCTCCTTAGCTCTTTGCTCAGCGCAGCTGTCCTTCCATGAAGGATCAGGTTTCAAGAGCAATGATGGATGGTGAGTGCCTGTAGCCAGTTGTGGGGTTTGCTCTGAGGTCAAATGTATTGATGGAGGATAGGAATTTACTGCCTTCTGTCTGTCCCTAAAATCCGCCAGTACAATTTAAATTAGACTAGACACATCAAATGCGGATCCAGTGTTCCATTATAGGCCCAAAAGACATTTGTTCGCAAAGTTTAAAATATTTTTTTTCCCTCCAGTCTCCTTCCACCCTAACTGAAAGGACGTATCATGCATGAGCTAATGGTTTCTTACTGCACAAGTGGACCCCAGCCTTCCTGCAAACACATATTTGAACTGCTTATACTAGTAACTTAGTTAACAAACTGTTAAAGGATTTTAAGAGAAAATACGGCTACTCATTTTGACATTTCTGATTGAAATAATTCAGTGTGTGATTTTTAGATACTTGGTTTTATATCCTTATTTATAAATTCTGTTGTATATCTTAATTTAAATGGAGTAGTAGGCTAATAGTTAATAATAATAATCTACTGGAAATGTCTTAAGTATCCTAAATTCACTTAATGGCTAATTAATGATTTTCACATTGTTCTTGGGGGAAAAAGAAGGGAGTTATAATATTTTACTAGAGGGATGCATTTTGGGGAGCATCTTCCATTGGAAATATCTCATGGATGGAGGGTGTCTCTGAGTCCTTTTTTTGATCCTCACTTTCTTTATCAACATTGCTTTCCCTTCATTGTATGCTTTTGGCCTCTGTGTCCCATCTCCATTCTAAACTCTTACTGTTTTATCCATGGCCTTCTTCAGATCACTGTCTATACTGTCTCATGAGCTATTCCCATCTACTTCTCATAGAAGCAATAGTTTCTGCATAGATGACTCTGAAAATAAAATTTATAACTTCTCTCTGCGGTTCCAGATCTGAATTTTTTTTAATCTGCTTGTTAGATAGCTGAGAAGTAGAAAGCTCTCCTTTGTCCCACATTCTGTATTTTATAAGCCTAAAATATAATCTTTCATCCATACTTTTTTCTTGGTACCTTATTTTCTCTTTTCTCCTTTTCAGTTCTTCCTAAAAACTTTTGCTTTCTGAAACTCAAGGCTTTCAACTCTGCATCCTCAAGTGCTGAATTCCCAGCATAGCAGTCAAACCCCCTTGCAGTATAATCCCAGCTTGTGTGTCCAGCCTCTGTTCTCTGTGGAACCTCAAGAGCTCTGACCGGCTGCAGGGTCAGAGCCCCTGCCCTCAGGCACCTTTTTGGTTCTACCAGTGCTGTTCTTAGGATCCCCTTTCTCTTCTCGCCAGCTGTCCTAACTTGGAGCTGTTGAAATCCTAATTATTCTGTCATTTTCTGATTCTCACCTCAAGTGCTACATGTTCTTTGCTTTGAATTTATTTTGAGTAGAATTTAATTGAAATCATGAATGTGAAGAATAATTATTCAGTTGAAACCTTTGATGACACTCAGGACATGGAGATAGGTGGAAACTAATTTCTTTTTATTTTCTTTATTTATAAGTACAATAATAGTGATTGGTATATAAAGTTGTAATTGTGATGGTTGCTAAAATTTACTGAGCACTTACTTGTGCCAGGCATTCAGCATAGCACTTTATTTTCACTGTCATGTTTAATGTCTAAAACAACACTAAGTAAGTCAAATGCTTTTATTATCATCAGTTATTCAAGAGGGGATTCCCAGGTGGTGCTGGTGGTAAAGAACCTGCCTGCCAATGCAGGAGAACTAAGAGAGGTGGGTTTGATCCCTGGGCTAGGATGATCCCCTGGAAGAAGAAAGGGCAACCCACTCTAGTAGTCTTGCCTGGAAAATCCCATGGACAGAGGAGTCTGGTGGGCTACATAGTCTATGAGATTATAAAGAGCTGGACATGACTGAAGTGACTTAGCAGGCACATTGAAGAGATAGCTTGAGGGGTTAAGTATTTGCCCAAGGTTGCATAGTTAGATATAATAAAGATGTAACTTAAAGCCAAGATTTTAAGTTATGATCCCAAATATTATCCACTCCACTCTTAAACCCTCAATATATTCTTGCGAATGATATGAATTTTTTTTAAAAAAAACTACTTCATATATACCAGGCACATATGCACAATAACATGGTACTTTCTTAACCAAATTCAGGAAGAATCTTAAACATTATGTAGGTTTTCCCATTATTGTTTCTGAAGAGTCTCTGGATTTTTTTCTCTGCTTGGGACTGATTTTTTTTGAACTTAAACTGTTTGGTTTGGATTGGTTAACTTTTTTTTTTTTTTTGCAGTTGCCTTTCAGTTCTAAAATTATATGCTTTCAGGCCAGTCACATAACTTTCTGAGCTCTTGGGTTAGTCCTGGAGTAAAAGTGGTTAAATAAAATATTTCCACCAAGAATAGTTTTTTTAAAATCACAAAGGCTTGCATTTTCATAGCTGCCCAACAGGTAGGGAATCAAAAGCATTTTTACAAAGAGAACTATAGATTGAGCAGAGATATCTGATGAACAGCCTCCTGTCAAAGAAATGGAATTATGCCAAGTGACTGATATGTATGTGTTCTGTTTACTGGCAGCTTACCCTGCACAACTGTATCTGGGAAATTTTGCCAGTTATACTGTCTTCTAAAATATTCTTTTTGCAACTCACCTGTTAATTTCATGTTCAGTAATGGATGATTTTATAACATTTTCCCCATCTTTATAAAAACCCATCTTTATAAAAATTTAGCTTTTTTTGGTGGGAGGGGGATCAGGTAACAGATAACCTATCTCTGGTTAATTATGGTCTTATAAATAATAATACAAGACAGGATATTGGATTTGTTTGATTTGGAAAATTACTTTTTTCTCTGATAACAAGGTACCCTGAAGTTTTAAATCAGACATTGTAGATAAAGTTACATGAAAAATGCTTTGGTCATTTATGGCTCTTACAGTATGTCAACAATTAAGAGTCTTCTTTGCCCAGGTTTCTGAAATGACCAGGTCTCTCACATGCATGCACTGTCCTATTTAGTCATGTTTTCCTGTGGGTTAATCTAGAAACAAAACCTGTTAGGAGCCTGGAGCTGTGTGGACTGTGTAGTGAAGGTTCTTCCATAATAAGGCTCATAATAAATGTCTTTTGATGATAATAGTTATAAATTAAGAGTGAGAAGTTCAATAAATATTGTTAAAAATATCCAGGTTCTACTTTAAGAAATGGTTGGCTAAGTGCAATTGAATCAAATCTGAGTTTTACTTTTGCCTAGATTCACCTTGAGTCTGGCCTCTTTTTATTAAAAACAAAACAAAACAAACTAGGAAATATGCTATTTAAATCTTGATTTTAAATTTATCATTTAAAACTTGTTTTCTCTAAATAAGCTCTTGTTACTCCAGTATGCCAAAATAACTATTAACTTTCTTTCGGCCAAATTATTCACTACCTTTAAACATGTTAGCTGGCGTCTGTTGGCGAGGCCTTCATCCTCGTTTGCCTAGACTGCAACCTCTCTGTGTTTACTTGGGGTCTCAGTATGGTTGCTTTGGTGCTCTGTGGCCAGCGTGTTCATTAAGAGATTCGCATCTGATTATGTCACCCTTCTCCTTCAGATACTGCAGTGGCTCTCCCTCCTGCTTTATGTAAAGCTTCAAATACTCAATGAAAGTCACTTGGCCCTTGATGTCCTTCTCCCTTCCTTGTCTCTCGCCACTTTGCCATTCTCATAGTTGTCTTTTCTGTTTCCCTTTCCCTCACCCCAACACACCTGCAGCCCAGCCATACTAAAGTATTTGCTGTTTGCCTGATGTGCTACTTTGACTCTTCTGTGTATAATTCCGAGCATGCTTTCTCCCTTTCCTGGAAACTCCTTTCTCCTTCCATCTTTGCCCGATTCCCCTCTTCTTTCAGGGCTTAGCTGAGCTGAAAACTCTTCCAGGAAGTCTTCTCATCCTGACAAACCTGGATACCCTTTCTTTCAGCACTTAGAGAAGCAAATGCCTTTTACATATATGGCATCTTTTCATAATGCATTGTAATTGCTTGTTAATGGCCTGATTCATTACAAATTCCTCAAAGCCAAAGCCTAAATCCTTTCCCCTCATGGCATTTCTAACACCTAACCCATGGCCACCTGACTGAGTGTCCTAGTAATATTGTCACATTGTTACTGAGTAATTTGTGAAAAAATTTATGTGCCTAGAAAAAGCAGAGTTCAGTTAGCTCATAGCCCAGATCTTACAACCCATATGTTTAATGTTTAACTTTACCAGTTATGATTATATTGTCAGTTGCTCTTAAGTAATTAATTTTATTTTACTTGAGCTAACTTCCACTTACCTAGCTCCCTACCAAACCAAGACAAAGCCAAGTCTGTGTATACTGAATGTATCTCCTCATATGCCACTAGACAAGACAAATCTGCCTTTACATCTGGCTGTGGTAGGAATTCCCAGATGCACTTAATTCTGACACATGGTCATTATTGAACCAAAAGCCATTGCCTGGCATCATTGTAGCTTGTATTTGTTTTCTTTTTAAGGGGCCTCAATGAGGCTGCCAAATGTACAACAGGTGCCTTAGTTTTATACTTGCCAATCTGTTGTTATTCAAATGACCGCCCTAACAGAGACTAATGGTATCTAATAAAATTGATCTCAGTTCTGGCAAGCCCGGCTTGGACAAGCAGGAGCAGTAGGCACTGCAGTGTGGAAATATGCTGGTGCTGAATGCTCCCGGTGAAGCAGACATTTTTCAGAAGGTGACATATGTCTCACACGTAGGCCCCTTGTTTATGTTGAGCCATGGAAATTTTCCACCTCCCAGTTTTATATGAACACTAGGATTTGCAACCTCTAATCTTATTTTAGATGGGTTCCCTGGGTGGCATGGGGACAGGACTAGCTGTGCCAGCTTATCAATGAATGTCTGTGCCATGTCTGTAAGGCACAGCCAGACAATCTTTTTAGGCCAAGCAGCTGGCTTGTATGACCGCTTGTATTTCCTGTTAGAAATTTCGCCTCACTGATTTCATAACGCCCTGCAAAGACTTCAATATTACACAGAGAGCTGGGAGAGGAGTATGTCAACTTACAAACAGGAGCTGATGTTTGGACACTTGTATTTAAACACTTAATATCATTTTGTGGGGGTTTTTTTCCCCATGCTTTATAGGAAACTGGCCTAAGGAGAGCTTTGTCACCAAAGGAAGTGACTTCTTGGCCATCAGAAGAACTCAAAAGTTTGAGTGATAAGTGTTAGAACCGGGTCTCACAGGGATATGAAATGCATTTTTTTGTCCGGTAAGGATCTTAGAAATCTCATTTTATACACTTACCTGGTCTCCCATTTTTGTGTTTATTCTTTAAAGGATCGTACATTTATTTTTCCTAAATGCAAAGCACTGTGGGAATGTAAGGATGAGGCAAATGCTGCCAGGTACAATTTGCACTGACAGATAGGTAGAGATCTGAATTCTTAAGATTTTGGAAAATTGATTCTAGCATAATGTACATTTCTAATTGGAGACTGAAAGGAGTAGCTACCCACTTCAGTATTCTTGCGTGGAGAATGGCAATTGGACAGAGGAACCTGGCAGGTTACAGTCCTTGGGATCACAAGGAGTTAGACATGACTAACACTATGTTGCCATGTGGAAAAAAAAGCTACTCAAATTACCATGACAGGAAAGCTTACAGGTTTCACTAAATAATGCTACTAATAATTGCTAGAATAAGAGGAGGTGGTTAGAGCCTTGCCTGCCTAACCACCCTTCACTTGACTCCATAGTTAATTGAGCTCATCTAATTTCCTGTGATCCAGCATATAGAATAGTTCTTAGGTTAGGATTTGGCTATTATTGGACCATCTTTTTGTATTATTTATACCCATCTTACTTGAGAAAGAATTTGTGGCAGCTATTAAATCATATGCTTCATTATCCTTAATAAATCACCTTGGTAGAGCAGACAATGGATTATTGTATAGATGGTTAGTTTCTATGAAAAATTTTTTAAAATATGCATCTTCTTAGCCTCTTTCTGAAGGATATTTTATTTCAGAGCATTTAAAAAATAATAGAGCCCTTTAAGGAGTGTAACAAACTATCCACATAGTGACTGTTGGTAGTAATGGGAAAAAATTGTACTAAGTAAAAGTAGTATAGAGGTGAATATTTTTAAATTAATGTTTTAAAAGGCCAGCTACCATTTCTGTTTCTGTTGTTTTTCACAGTAGTTTACATCATTTGGAAGAAAAGATGCAATGATATAGTAGGATTTTAGAGTAGTAACATTCTTTGCAACTAGAATTGAGAAAAATAATGAAATAAACAAATGAATACAAGTTGGCATCCACAAACCTACATGAACGTGGTATCAATGATAGCCAAAGGGTACATAAATGATTTTCTAAATATTTTAAACATAGGACTCTATTTTTTTCCTTTTGGATTGATTTTTTAGGTACCAGAGTGACACATTACATTATGTTTTCATATCTTGCGATGAGAACTAAACACATTTTTGTCTGTAAAATGGACCACAGTAGCCTCTTTGTCATAAAGATAGCCATTTCTCAGTGAGAGAGTGGGAAATCTTCCGAGGGTGCTAGAAAGGATGTTAGTTTAAACTTTATGTTGAGGAGACTTCACTGTCCCAGGTAACCCTTCCGGCTTGGTCTCCAGAACCCAAGTGAATTTGTTTGTAGTTAATGCTGTCCCTCATATACTGCAAGAAATGGGGTTCTGGCTGACGCATTGCTGGTTCTCAGATGAAGGAAGGTTTTGCATCAGACAGCATCTGCTTTGGTGAGGGACCTACTGCTTTTTGTCAAAAAAGACTCAAGGGAAGAACAAGAGACAGATCTTTATGTTATATAGTTTTTAACCATAAGGAAACAAATCTCCATCTTAATTAAAATTAAGTATAATTAAGAACTTAGTTGTAGTAGCTGTGTTTCAAGTGATCAATAGCTACATGTAGGTAGGAGCTGTTGTATAGAATAGTATAGACAGAAAATTCTATTGTTGCACAAAGTTTGGACAGTACTGAGCTGCCTGATGGTTCTGAGACGTCATGTGATATGTTCAAGGTTACATATGTAGTAAAGATAAGCCATTTGTATACTGAGAATACCCATTGATCTTACAAGCAAAGGATGTACTTGTCAGATGTAAGTGAAAGATACTGTGTCTCAGAAATAATCCTCAAGGGAAGTGAATTAATAGTCGATTCTGTGCTTTTTGTCTAATGACATATGCATACCCTCTGATTTTTGTATTTGTCCAATGTGGAGAAATACTCTTCTATGGAAGTCAAATATGGAAACAAATTCAGTTTTATCAGTTCTGCCACATCACATCTCAGGTTTCTTCAGTAAGTCTTTCCTGTTGTTTTCCAAGTGATTTTTGTCTGTCTGCAGCTACTTTTCACTGAAGGGCTGTAGGTGATCATACAATTAGCATTCAAACAGGATGCTCTGAGAATGAATGGATGCTTTGAATGGGGCAGCTGGTGTAGACGGGCTGTTGTCAGCAGACCCATAAATCTGACATCTTAAAGCTTCATATGCAGAGTAGAGCAAGTGTGTGTATTGTTAGGTTGGCCAGGGCTGATCAGGAGGGCAGCTTGAAGGAAAACCTGGAGAGGCAAAAGCATTACGGAGCCTTGTCTAGTCATCATTCCTACTTTCCCATATTTCCTACTGTCCTTTTGCTTTATTACACACTCTGGAATTTTGTCAAGGATCAGGCCAATCCAGTGTCACATGTAATTAATGCTGACAGACACATATCACTGCAACCTGTTAGAAGTCATTGAAAGAAATGTGGAGGCAGATGAGGACCTCCAGACTCACCCCTGACAGTCCAGTGGGGATGAGAGACAGGGCAGTAGAGGCAGAATTAAGCCAGTACTTTAACTGCTGCCTCGCATCTCTCCACTCAATTCCTGACACTGAGCCAAGGGTTAAAGGCTCCACTTCAGGTTTCTGGAGAGCTGTCCTAGAGCAGCCAGGGGAAGGAGGAGGGATGAAGGCAGAAGGACTTTGTAACAATTCCTGGGAACAGAGCCCTGCTTTCTCCTAACTGGCTTCTCTCTTGGTCATTGAACCTGAGGTGATTGTTCCCAGGTGCTTTTCTCTTCTCCTTTCACATCATAAGTCACTATCACTTCCCATGGAGAGCATCACCATGTCTGGTAATTTTGTTGTTCAGTCACTAAGTCATGTCCAATTCCTAGCGAGCCCAAGTACTGCAGCACGCCAGGCTCCTCTGTCCCCTATTTCTGGAGTTTGCTCAAACTCATATCCATTGAGTTGGTGATGCCCTCCAATCATTTCACCCTCTGTTGCCTCCTTCTCCCCTTGCCTTCAATCTTTTCCAACATCAGGGTCTTTTCTGATCAGTTGGCTCTTCACATCAGGTGGCCAAGATAATGGAGTTTCAGCTTCAGCATCAGTCCTTCCAATGAATATTCAGGGTTGATTTCCTTATGATTTACTGGCTTGATCTCCTTGCAGTCTAAGTGTCTCTGATAACGTTAGTTGCTGCATTTGTCTTTTTCAGGTAGCCTTTTTATATTGTTTTGTTTTTGAATTGCAAAATGTCAGCTATAACTATAGTTATATCTAGGAATTGTTTTGTTTTCGGTATGCTTTGGAAAGTATGTAGCAGCAGCTAGGTGTAGGGTTTTTTTGTTGTTGTTGTTGTTTGAGTCTTAATCAGTTCTGAGACTGTCCCGATGTACCTCCAGTTTTTTTAATCAAAATGAACAAAAACAGGTTTCTGAGGAATGAGCGTTTTTAAAGACAGTTGATGAAGAATACAATCGACTGTGTATTAGGTGATGCTGGTAGCTTTGAGAAAGCTGTGAAGAGGCAGAGAACTGCACACACAAAGTCCCGAGGGTGTTCTGGTCTTGGTTCAGAACCACGGACTGAGTCTGCCACCACTTTCCCCAGAAAATTTATCCATTAAAAAAAATAAAGCTTGTTTCTATTTCTAGCAGATTTGTTATTATTATTTTAAATTTCCTTAGCAAAGAGGATTCCTGGCAAGGATGGAAGTGTTTCTGCTTCATGCATGCTCAGCCCCCATAGCAAAATGGGGAAGTTCAGGGGCTCCAAGCACTCTGAGCCAATTAATCCATTGGAGCCTGGGGACATTCACCTCTTGCAGTGTCTCATTTTTCAAGTCTTGGCTTTTTATTGTGATTATATGGACTGTCTCTCTCGGTAACTGAGGTGAAAATCAGGGTCCTCTTGTAATTACAGATCTAAATCTTGATGATCACAGGAATATTAGGATTGGGTAGAAGCTGTATAAAACAGCCACACATTCTCACCCGGGAGAGATTTACTATTCTAAATCCTCAGCCCCACCGCATGGCAATTGTGGGACACAGTGCTTTAGGTAATAACGTAGAACTTAAATTTGTCATTACAGAAGGGATTGTAAGAACTCTCAGTTCAGGTGACACGATGGGAGTCTCTTGTTCCTATTGTCACATGTGCTGTAGGAGATACAGTATTGGTCGGATATGGTACTGTAGTTAATTGATGTACTTGGGGCCAAAGGGTTGCTAAGTCTGTTAAAGGGCCAGTTTATCATTTTCAGTTGTTTAATTATCTGAAAAAAATTAAGGATGGGCATGATTAGGTTTCAGAAATGTGTAGTTTATGTTTTAGTATGTTAAATATATGTAATTATAGCCTTACTGAATTACATACTGAGCTCCGATGATAGCTCACACTCAGAATAGAGAACGGAAAAGCACAGAAATATGGAACATTCTACTTGGGTATGTTTGACTAATAGCAGACTAGGAAAAGTCTTTCTTACTTTTTCATTGAGTTACAGTGAAGCGATTTGAAAGCATGAACCCAAAGTAGTTTTTCTAATATTTTACTCTCATACCATGGTCAAGTGGTATTGTTTACACATTTCTGCATGCTGACTTTTATTTATCTATTTTAAAGTCATTACAGTAATATAACCTCATTATAGGAAAGTTAGGTGTGAACTAAAGTCACTAATAATCCCATCACTTGAAAACAACCTACTGTTCTGACTTGAGAAAAATTTCTAGACCTTTATACTGTATGGTGAGCTTGTTTTTTTAGCACTTTGTCAGTTATCATTTTGGCATAAATAAATGAATATATATATATTTTTTCATCTTGCCTCATCATGATTGTCATCTTTAATGGNAACAACCCACTGTTCTGACTTGAGAAAAATTTCTAGACCTTTATACTGTATGGTGAGCTTGTTTTTTTAGCACTTTGTCAGTTATCATTTTGGCATAAATAAATGAATATATATATATTTTTTCATCTTGCCTCATCATGATTGTCATCTTTAATGGCTACCGAATAATTTGTTGACTAGATTTATCTATTTTCCTGTCAGTAGCCATTGTTTTTGTTCTTTTCGCCCCCTTTTCCTCACTATTCCAAATTCAACGTTTTGAGGAACATTTTAATCAGGATAGGTTTTTCTGTATTTTGCATTATTTCTTTTAGTATTGACACATAAAGTGGTATCTTTAGGTCAAAGAATATGAACATTTTTATGTCTTTTGAAACATTTCACCAGGTTGTGTTCAGAAAGGATGTATGTGCTAATAATGCTACCAGTAATTACTGAGTTTCTTTCCTCCAGTTGGTTGGTTTAAAAATTTTCCTCTAGCTTTTGTTGATTTAATAAGCAAAACATTGCTTCATTGTCTTAATATGAATTTCTTCAATTATGGAAGTGATGCTTTCTCCCTAATGCTTGTTTGCAAGTAATTATTCCTGTTATATGAAGTATCTGTACATTTCCTTTGCCTAAGGATTTTTGTTCATTAGTTCACATTCTTTATATATTAGGCATATTAACTCTTTGCCATGTTTATAACAAGTGTGTCTTGAGCATGTTTATTTATCTTACTTTAATAATTGATTTACATGTGGAATTTTATTTCTAACGTTACATAGTCAAAATAGTTAATGATCTTTTTCTGTGTTGTTGTTCCTTGTACAAGAAGTGTACTTCTTAGACAGAAGTGGAGACTTTTCTTTTCCTGAGATTTTTCATCTTGTTTTTCTGGTGTTTTATTCTGTTTGTTACTACTTGGTATTTGTTCTTTAATTACATGATTTTCTATATAAGTGGTAAAGTACTTGAAAGTGTTAAATTATTATTATTTATATAATCATGTTTATTCTAGCACACAAACCAAGTACTGCTTTGCTAGAAAAAAGTGTAAGTAATGTTATGCCCAAGTCGCGAAATCTCCCAATGAGCACCAGGGAGCGGATATCTGATGCAAAAGCAAGAGAGTTTTTGTTACCAAGGTTGAGCTGGGGCTCCCACCAATACCGAGGCAGCAGCTATAGGGAGGAGCCCTGAGCTCTAAATTTGAAAAAGGGGTTTCCAGGTTGGGAGATGTCTAATTGGTTACCTTCTGTGGAAGGGTTAGGTGTTGGGTTCTGATTGGTTTTCATTTCCCAGGCTGGCCACGAGTTCTGATTGGTTCCCATTTACCTGGCTGGCCATGGGTTCTGATTGGTCCGTGAGTAGTGGGGTGGGGTTAAGGGATTTCTAAAGGCTCTTGGATTTCCAAAGGCTCTTTTCCTGGAACCTTACAAAATGGAGTAGCTTAGATTCTTCAGTAGAGCATGTTATAAATTTCCAGTGTAGAGTTACATGTGTACAGATGTTTTTTTTAAAGATGTCTAGTTAAATGGCCAGTTTTTAGTCAGTGTTTTCTGCCGCTATATATAAATGGTATCTTTTTAGTCTCAAGCAATTTATTAGAGAAAAGTGTTATACTCAGTAAAAAGATCTGCATGAGTCAATTTTGAGTTGAATTTCAAAAGAATCTTATTAGTTGATTTTAAAAGTGAGACGTTTCCAAGTAACTCATAGTATCTGGATGTTTTCAAAGGGAGGAATGTAGTTTAATAATCTTACCTTCAAATCATCTGTAAGGGACAAATAGTTGTAATATAGGGCAAGATTTTAAATAGATTTAAAAAAATTGCCAGTTACTTAGCCTCAAACTAAACATTCCTTCCTTCCTCAGTTTATTTGCAGTGTTCCTTAAAATAATCTGAAACCGTTGATATTTCAAGGCTTATCTCTGGTTTGCTCATTCAGTTTTATTTTTCTGTAGGTCCATGACTGAGTCCGTTATAGTAGTCCTTCAATTACTGTGGGTTTTTCCTGCTATTATGGTTGGTTGGACTGAACCCTTAACCCTGTGTTTATCTTATAGATTATTCTTTGTTAATTTCTCTGATTTATTTTTTACAATGAACTTTAATTGACCCTAAAATTTTGAGTTAAAAACCAAGAAGCCTTAAATCAGCTTTTGACATAATATGATGGAAATTACTTATGTTCTGAGACATGGTAATATTATATATGTACACATATTTATATACATGCATGTGTGTATATGTATAATATGTAATTTAATTGTAGTCAAATGCTTAACTATAGTTTGAAATTTCTTACTTCTCTTTACAACCTCACAACAATATAAGAAAGCAAATAAATAAAACTACTTTTGGTTTAAATGGCACAGTCTTGTTTCATTTTAAAGTTAGATATTGGATAATCGTCTACCTAAAAAATTCCTATTTTGACTTCAAATTCAATTTTCATGATTTCAAAATCTTGTTTCAGTTAGTTTTTTTATGGTTAGAAGAAAAACAGCATATTAAAGTTATGAACTTAGGACCTAAAATTATTTTAAGAATTGTATATAAAAGATGAGAATTTGAAAGTTAATTTCTGTATTTTTATAAGGCAACATTTTGATTATATCTGTGGTACATATCGGGCTTCCCATGTCGTGCTAGTGGTAAAGAACCTGCCTACCAGTGTAAGGGATGTAAGAGAGCTGGGTTTGATCCCATATCAGGAAGATCCCCTGGAGGGAGGGTATGGCAACCCATTCCAATATTCTTGCCACCTGGAGAATCCCATGGATAGGAGCCTGGTTNTGTCGTGCTAGTGGTAAAGAACCTGCCTACCAGTGTAAGGGATGTAAGAGAGCTGGGTTTGATCCCATATCAGGAAGATCCCCTGGAGGGAGGGTATGGCAACCCATTCCAATATTCTTGCCACCTGGAGAATCCCATGGATAGGAGCCTGGTTGGCTACAGTCTATAGGGTCCGCACCGAGTCAGACACGACTGAAGCAACTTAGCACATATGCATGTGGTACATATCAGTTGTTCTGTAGATGTCCTAACATTAAAGACCTTTTTATTTTTAACCAAAAAAAGAAAACAGTCCATGAGGAGTATGNCGCACCGAGTCAGACACGACTGAAGCAACTTAGCACATATGCATGTGGTACATATCAGTTGTTCTGTAGATGTCCTAACATTAAAGACCTTTTTATTTTTAACCAAAAAAAGAAAACAGTCCATGAGGAGTATGGGTTTTTAGTGATTAACCAGTAACTCTGGTCTTTTAGAGATGTGCCAAGGGCTCCCTTTCTTTGTGAAATAGAGCATATCTTGTAGTTTGCTTTGTCAGTATCCTATTAAACTATCAAAACATTCAAGTTCTGCATTTTGAGCAGTATTTACGCCTGAATTAATTCACAAGTTTCAAGGTCACTAACTTTGATTATATTTATTTTTATTTATCAATTTAGCCATCTCTTAATGTATATCATAGAACATGTAGCAGCCCATAAAACCCCAAACTCTAGCAAATGAAGAATGGCATTTGAACAATGTTGCTTTGATATTTATCTTTGTATTAAGTAGATAAGTACTTATTGAGTTCCTACTGTGTCCCAGACATGGATCTAGGCATTGTAGATACAGTAGGCATCAACAAAGATGAGATTATTTTCTTAGGGAGCTTTCATTCCAGTAGGGAGATAATCAATCGCAATAAACAGACAAGAGTGTGTAAAATAAATGAGATAGTGATTAAGTGCTATGAAGACAACAGCTTGGAAGGGATATAAATGATTGTGTATGGGGAGAGTTGGAAACAGGGCTGTTTTAATGAAGGTGGGTATCTGAGAATGTGACTTTCTGGGAAAGAAGGTAGGCAGAGAGGCTAGTGAATGCAGTATCCTGAGACAGGCCTTTGCTGGGATGGCATTCCTCAGCTCTTTTGGAAAGCAAATTTTATTCTTAGGTCTGTTTATGGAGGCTACAGTTCTGGATTTATCCCATTCCCTGTGACCCCAGACCTCCAGTGAAGCACCAGGTCTTTCCTTGCTCTCTGATTTCACCCCTGCTCCAGCTGGTGCCAAGATCCTGAGTCGTGTCTATTTGCACAGAAGGGCCAAGGCCATCCAGTCCCCTCACCTACCGTACACTCCAGCTCTGCTTTGCTTACTCTCTGGGTCTGCGGCACTGGCCCCCGATTGAATATTTGCTTCGACCACTGCCTTTCCTGATTAACTCACTGTAACCTGTGGGTCCTTTCAAAACCTAGATTGTATCAACTTGGCCCTTTCCACGCAGTTGGATTCCTCGGTTCAGTCATGTTCACCCCTTTAGGCAAAAGCACCAGCTTTGCTCTGAGTTGTTATTCGCTTTGAATAACAACCCCCACACTCCCCCACCCCCCGCAAATTCAGGAGTTACGAAGCTGCCTGCTATAAAGCAATTCTGTATTCACTTTCTTTTCTGCCTTTACTTTATATAGCAAAAAGTCTGAAAAATGGGAAGTTTCAGTGTCTTGTCCAAAGCTCTAGAGGGAACCCCCGAAGGTGTGTTTGTTAGAAATCTTTGATTTTGCATATCTTAGCTCATTGTATCTTCTCTACAAGGACTGGAGTTTAAATTCCTGCTGTGTAATAGCCTCTTTGATTCCCTTTTTTTATCTCTAAAGTAGGAAAGACAGGAACATCTTAATATTGTTGTGAACATTAAATGAGATAGTGCATTTAATGAATAGTGTGCTCTGACACGTGGAGTTTTCAGTAAACAGAGCCATTTTTATTAGTATTGATACTACAATTATTATTACTTTTGCTGCTCTCGCCCTCTGTATAAAAACTTCAGAACTTTGGTGTGTAAGCAGTTATTAATAATAACATTATTTCTGAAACAAATGAGAACAAATTATAAAAGGTGGTGAGATGTTTAACAAAAATATTTTGCAGAATTACTAGATTTCTTATAAGATTCTGGATATAAAAATTATATCCTGTCATAGTGTTAGTCGCTCAGTTGCGTCTGACTTTGCGACCCCATGGACTGTGGCCCGCCAGGCTCCCCTGTCCGTGGGATTCTCCAGGCAGGAGTATTGGAGTGGGTTGCCATTTCCTTCTCCAACCCTTCCATCCTATCACCTAATTACTGTTTCTTTATTGTGGTAAGAGCATTTAAGATCTGCTTTCTTAGAAACATTGAACTATATGATGCAGTATTAGCTATAATTGNAAACCTAGATTGTATCAACTTGGCCCTTTTGGCCCTTTCCACGCAGTTGGATTCCTCGGTTCAGTCATGTTCACCCCTTTAGGCAAAAGCACCAGCTTTGCTCTGAGTTGTTATTCGCTTTGAATAACAACCCCCACACTCCCCCACCCCCCGCAAATTCAGGAGTTACGAAGCTGCCTGCTATAAAGCAATTCTGTATTCACTTTCTTTTCTGCCTTTACTTTATATAGCAAAAAAATCTGAAAAATGGGAAGTTTCAATGTCTTGTCCAAAGCTCTAGAGGGAACCCCCGAAGGTGTGTTTGTTAGAAATCTTTGATTTTGCATATCTTAGCTCATTGTATCTTCTCTACAAGGACTGGAGTTTAAATTCCTGCTGTGTAATAGCCTCTTTGATTCCCTTTTTTTATCTCTAAAGTAGGAAAGACAGGAACATCTTAATATTGTTGTGAACATTAAATGAGATAGTGCATTTAATGAATAGTGTGCTCTGACACGTGGAGTTTTCAGTAAACAGAGCCATTTTTATTAGTATTGATACTACAATTATTATTACTTTTGCTGCTCTCGCCCTCTGTATAAAAACTTCAGAACTTTGGTGTGTAAGCAGTTATTAATAATAACATTATTTCTGAAACAAATGAGAACAAATTATAAAAGGTGGTGAGATGTTTAACAAAAATATTTTGCAGAATTACTAGATTTCTTATAAGATTCTGGATATAAAAATTATATCCTGTCATAGTGTTAGTCGCTCAGTTGCGTCTGACTTTGCGACCCCATGGACTGTGGCCCGCCAGGCTCCCCTGTCCGTGGGATTCTCCAGGCAGGAGTATTGGAGTGGGTTGCCATTTCCTTCTCCAACCCTTCCATCCTATCACCTAATTACTGTTTCTTTATTGTGGTAAGAGCATTTAAGATCTGCTTTCTTAGAAACATTGAACTATATGATGCAGTATTAGCTATAATTGTTATGCTTCTGGGCTTTCCTGGAGGCTCAGATGTAAAGAATCTGTCTGCAGTGCAGGAGACCCAGGTTTGATCCCTGGGTCAGAAAGATCCACTGGAGAAGGGAGTGGATACCCACTCTAGCATTCTTGCCTGGAGAATTCCATGGACAGAGGAGCCTGGCGGGCCACAGTCCATGGGGTTGCAAAGAGTCGAACACAACTGAGCAACTAATGCTTTCACTTTCACCATGCTTATTCTCTGAAATTCTCTTTTACAGAATCTAGAGGATAATGAGAATTCTTACATAAGACCTACTAAGGTGATAAATGAATAAATTAAAATACATTTATACTCATTGGACCCAATTCTGTCTCCATCTTTTTGCCTGTCACTTCGTGTATGTAAGGCTTGTAGATCACCACAAGTAGCTATTCTCAGACATTCTGCAAAATTTCAAAGGTCACATGTTCACATCCATGATAGTCACCTCTTGGAGTACCATCCAATAAGATTAAATTTTAGCGAAGTCTTTTTAGGTAGTAAGTCAGAAAAGCTGTAAACATCATATCTTAACCTTTAAATCTTGATTGTTATTTTTTTTTCTTCTCACCATTAGCTGTGTGGCTGTGGCCTCTAGATGAATTGGGTATGTTACCACTGTTGTTAAGATTTTTAGGGCCCACAGAGATTATATCAGGTCAGTTGTACTACTGATTGTTTTTTTCTTGTGCAAAGTTAGAATAGGAAAGAAAATGTCTTTTTGTTATGTAGCTCTCTGTATAATGAACAGTGGCTATTAAATTTATGAGAGTACCAATATGAAGTGAAGGGTTGCATTTCCTTCCATTTAAGATATTATTTTCTGTGTTTTGCAGGGTATGTGTAGTTATTCAGTTCATGGAAAAAATGAGGCCTCAGGCAACCTGGAAAAGAAAAAGAGAGATAACTCCAATTTAGAGAAATATTTAATATCCAACCTCCTTCAGACATGATTACTTTTACAGTTGAAAGATTTCATATTTAAAGTAATCCTCTTTGTGAAGTCTTGTGATCCTGCAATGTGACCATAAACTCAATCAAAATCACTTTGTTAACAAAACACACATACTGGGCGCAAACACTGGTTAATTTTCTGTTTCACATACCTCCACGTGTACTGTGACCCTGTTCAGTCAGGCATTTCTGAAATGTTGTGTGCTGTTTTGGTAATCGCCATAACTGACTTTCTCTCTTCCTTGTGATTCATTGCCTATTTCCCCCATAATTTTCAAATTGTGGAATGTTTTTAATGAAAAACACATTTTTTTTGTGTGGTTCTGCTTTCATAACTATGAAAACAAATGACTACTCGTCATCAGATTTCACTGTGTCTTGCAGGATTTTTTCCAAAGCAATCCTCCATTAAGGTAAATTAAAGTCAGATTAGGGGCGTTGGGGATTACTAGATCAATGCACACAATTTTACGTAACATTAATATTGTAGGATCCTTAAATACATTGAGACACTATCTTAGTACTCATCAGGCCTATGTATATATTATATATATAAGTATATATCATATATATATTTTAATCATCAGTTACCATTTGCATTCAGTGCACATTATAGCTCTCAGAAGGCTGGAAACACTTTTCAGTATTGCCTTTTATCTGTCATCCTATTTGAATGATTTTACTGGACATTACTAAAGTAGGAAATGAATGCAAGTAAATTACAACTTGTACCCATTTCCAACTGTCAAAAAAGCACTAAAGGAAAAAATAGAATATGGCTTTTGTAAAACGTTGTGATTTGGAAAGCAGTTTTTGCCAAATTAGTATATGTAAATGATCTTTGCTGTATGAAACTCTGAGGTTTTGCAGTGTTTACAATACCGTTGACTCATAAAAGTAATTCACTGTTGAGATGAATAGCAGAGTGTTTTCAGAATCATCAAATTCATTCTAACTTGGATAAAAAAGACCTATCTTGTATGAATTCTTTTGTTTGTATTTGGTGATGTCTGATTCAGGACTTTGAGTTTACATTTTAAGGGATTTAGTGTACAGTTTTTAAAAATTTTATCAAACTTTACTTACCTTGTGGTTTCTCCTCCTATCTTAAATGACACACTTTACTGAGGTTTCCAAATTGTGTGTGATCTTTATAATCTCTAGAGCATCTTTATGTAACATACCTCTTGACTAGGATGTGGATTACATGGACGTACACATTTGTGACAGTTCATCCAATTAATCTGTACACTTCACTGCGTGAATTCTACTTTAATTTTAAAAATATGAAAAAATAATTTATGTGAACAATCAAGAAAATGTTAGTGGTAAGTATTTATTCAACTTGGTAAGCGCTCAACAGTAAATGTAAAAGGGTGCACAGGACATATGGTGTTGTCAGTAGAGTATGGTAGAGTCTTTCTAAGAATATTTGTGTGTTTTTTTTTTTTTTTGCCAGTGCTACATTATATGGAATACCCTTGCTGACATGTGCTCTAAAGATGAAAATGCCCTGTTATTCTAGAATACTAACAAATTTCTCATTTGTTGAGTTATTTCAGTTTACTTGAGAATAGCATTTCAGAAATGTTATATGACTTCATTGTATCCTGTTGCAAATGTTAAAGATTTACAGTGAACCCAACAAACATGTCCTTGATATTTTATGTTTTATGGTTTTAAAAATTTATGGACAGTAATAACCTCTGTTACCATCTCACTTTTGACAACCAATTCTGCAACTTCCATAGAAATTGTTACCAATTCTTTAACAACTCTGTATATTCTTTAGTGACTTTGGATATTTGATTGTTCTATAGTACTACTAGCATGCTCATGTTAAATGTCACCAGTTTCAAAGTATTGAATATCAGTCTTTTGCAGATGGAAGTGATTCCATTCCAGGTCCTGTGTGTTTCATAATCATTGCATGAAATTCATCACCTGCAATTATGTAAACAACAGACTTTCATATGATTTGCTTCCTTTTTAGATAATGGAGTTGCTGGCAAAATAGATCTCAGTGCCCACCACATTATTAAATATCTTATCATCTTATTATTTTTAGGGTGGTGATAAGTGCTAATGAAATGTACTTTGAGGTATTATACTAATAATTATGAAAATGTAGTTTTCCGAAAAAGAAACTCTTCCACCTAATTTTAGGCCTATTATTTTAAATGGATCCTATTCAAGCTCATCTAAGTATTTGGCTTAACTGGTTTAGAACCATATTTAGTTAATTCAAAAATTTTAATAACCTCTAGAGAATGAGTACATTTTTGAGTGAAGGGATATGATAAGTATCCTGTCTGTTAAAGGTGTACTCTGTTTTGAGATGGAAATGGTAATTTGATTTACATCGCGAAGTCTAGGGTTGAGGGTAATAGGAATTTGGTGACTTTTTGTGGCAGGAAATTAAAATTCCTTGAGTACCAAATAGATTGGTGGGTTGATTCATTTATTCCTTTATCATAGAGTGTGCTGAGCTTTGGGAATTGAAATATAAATTGGAGATGATACAATTCTGAGATCTTCTCTTTGTACACTCTNGGAAATTAAAATTCCTTGAGTACCAAATAGATTGGTGGGTTGATTCATTTATTCCTTTACTATAGAGTGTGCTGAGCTTTGGGAATTGAAATATAAATTGGAGATGATACAATTCTGAGATCTTCTCTCTGTACACTCTGGGAGAAGTACAGAGAGTACTCTCTAAAGATCTCTGAATTGGATCCCAAGAGTGAGCAGAAATCTGCCGGTTTAAGCAAGGAGAAAAAGAGGATTCCAGGGAAAAGGAGCATATGCCAAGCAGGCATGTTCCTTTGGTCACCCTCAAGTCTTTTAAAGGTATGATCGGAATGGGAGTATGGGGTTGGAGAGTTGAGAGTGGTAGTCAGGGACCAGATTATGCTGTTGCAGGAGGATGATCATGTTCTAGGTCTTAGATGAGTCTCTGGAATGGGCTGCCAAGCGAAGGTCCTTGGCTTCATGCGAGCTGACGTAGAGTGAAAACAGATTTCTTCAAGGAGATACACCCTCCATAGATAAAGTGTGGGCCATCTCAGCAGCCGAGAAGCCCCAAAATAGCAGGGGGGGGGGATTAGTTTTTATGGACTAGGTAATTTCATAGGTCAACAGGTGGGGGGATTATTCCAGCCATTTTGGTGGAGGGGCAGAAATTTCCAGGAACTGGGTCTTTGCCCACCTTTTGGTCTTTTATGGTTTGCCTCAGGCCCCTGTGGGAGTATCATGTAGCATGCTGATGTAATACAGAGAACCTGTAGTGAGGTTCAAGGTCTGCTGTAAGTCCAGTCTTCTGTCATCTTAGAACTAATGGATTATAACCAGTTTTTGTCATACCCTCAGTGGCTAATGGGCTTCCCTCGTGGCTCAGATGGTAAAGAATCCACCTGCAATGTGGGAGACCTGGGTTTGATCCTTGGGTTGGGAAGATCCCCTGGAGGAAAGCATGTCCACCCACTCCAGTATTCTTGCCTGGAGAGAATCCCCATGGACAGAGGAGCCTGGCAGGCTACAGTATGTGGGGTTGCAAAGAGCTGGACATGACTGAGCAACTAAGCCCAGCACAGCACAGTGGCTGATGGTTGCGCCCTGCCCCTTCCTCTCTGTCTCAAAGGAAGGCTTTGAATTCTAATATTTCTATTTATTAGAATGCCTTCTGTATATCATAGGCACTATGCTAGAGACATTACTTTGCCAACAAAGGTCCGTCTATCAAAGTTATGGTTTTTCCAATAGTCATGTATGAATGTGAGAGTTGGACTATAAAGAAAGCTGAGCACTGAAGAAGTGATGCTTTTGAACTGTGGTGTTGGAGGAGACTCTTGAGAGTCCCATGGAGTGCAGGGACATCAAACCAGTCAATCCTAAAGGATATCAACCTTGAATATTCATTGGAAGAACTGATGCTAAAGCTGAAGCTCCAATACTTTGGCCACCTGATGCAAAGACCTGACTCTTTGGAGAAGACCCTGATGCTGGGAATGATTGAAGGTGGGAGGAGAAGGGGACGACAGAGAAGATGAGATGGTTGGATGGCGTCACCCACTTGATGGACATGAGTTTGAGCAAGCTCTGGGAGTTGGTGGTGGGCAGGGAAGCCTGGCGTGCTGCAGTCTGTGGGGTCACAAAGAGCCGTACACGACTGTGTAACTGAACTGACTGATGCTAAGTATTGAACATTTACTAGTGATCTAAGCAGATACCATTCTTTCCATTGGAGAACTTACCAACATACAATTATAAACTGCTTAATGCCTCTGACAAGAAAGAAAAGTGTTGGCTGCCTGCTTAGAATCTTGGTCTTGTAAACTCTTTTCAGAAGCAATGTGTGAACAGATCTGAAGGTTGAGAAGTAATCAGCTGGATATGGAGAGTACTTTCAGTGTATATAAAGGACAAGAGTCAGGAAATATTAATAGCTGTTTGATGAACTGAAAGGAAACCAACTGGGCTAGAGGCTGTTGGACTTGTAGAAAAACTGATTAAGAATGGAGGGAGCTGGTCAGGAGGTCTGGTGGCTCAGGGTCTGCAGGCCCTGGTGGGAAGATTGGATTTCATTTAGTGCACAGTGGGACACTAGAGAAAGGAGGGTTGTAGATGGAGGAGAGACACATTGGATCTTTGTTTTAAAAAGATCACTCTGGCTGCTGTGTAAAGAATAGATTGGGAGGTACAAGAGCAGACGTAAGAAGGCCATTTAGGAAGCTGTTGTAGGCAATCCAGCTGAGAGATGGTGATGGCAGTTGAGATAGGGTTTCTGATGGACTGGGGTATGTCCGTCCTTCAACGGTATGTGGTGGTGGAGGAGGAATAGCAGAAAATGAGGATAGATACAGATTTTTGTCCTGAAATAGTGTCATGTACCAAGATGGGGAAAGCTGGTAAAGCGACATGTTGGGAGATGGGGAAATCATTTTGGAAATGATCACTTTTATTTGGGAGTCCCTGTGAAATATTCAGGGAAAGGGCGACTGTGTATTGTAGGAGTCTGTAGATCAGAGATGCAGTTTTCATGGAGATAAAAATTTGAGAATCATTGGGACATAAAGCTAGGTTTGAAGGGATGGAATGACCCAGGAATGTCAAGAAGGGAGGGTCAATGGGACACCCAGTATTTAGAGGCCAGGCAAAGAAAGCCCAAGTTGTAAGAGGCCGGGAAAGAACTGCCCAAATGATAGAAAGAAAACTGGGATAGTATTGCATAGTGGGATGCCAAGAAAGAAGAGGGACTCAAGAGGAGGCTGAGGGGAGTGGGCTGTCAGGTTTAGCAGGATGGAAAAAGAACCCTGAGTGTTTGGAATATTACTGGGACATTTATTTGTTCTTTCTTCAGATGTAGATATGAAAGCATTGAAGTATTTCATGCAGAGGACTGACCTGACCAGAAGTATGTCTTAGAAAGATCATAATATGGGCCATGTCAACATTGGATTTAGTGTAGAGAAGCAGAAGTCTGTTCATACTTCTGCTCTCTAACCTGTTAAACTGCCTTATCCTAACATACCTGAGTACAACAACCAGGCTTTGGGAGATGGGGAACTTTGCCGTTTAATGGAAACAGATTCAACTCATCTTCCATTGTCAGCTATGGGACATTGGGCAAATTGGTTAACCTCTGTGTTTCCTGATGTGTTTATGGGGGTAAAATACACCCCTCAGAGAGTTATAAGGATTAATCTCTAGTAGGAATAGGTCCTCAATAACATCACTTATTATTGATACAGCATAGGAAGCAAAGGTAAGCCTTTTTTAAGAAAATGATTTGACCACATTAAATCATTGCATTTCACCCATGTCTTGTGGAAGTATTTTAACTTTAGCCTTCACTAAGCTTGTCCTTAACCTTCTATCCAAGGGATAAATGCAACATTTCTACTCTCTCTGGGAGAATTACTAAATTGTAGTGAGTGCCTGGCTGTGGACAATTTAAAGTGCACTTTCTCTGACAGAACACATGTTTATATTGGTTTGTACTTTTAACATTTTATTCCCATTTCTTATAGCCTTTTACTTCTTAGTCTACATTTACTTTTATAGCACTTAGGATTCTAGAACCCTGGCTAACACAGACATTACCAGGGTGTGCAGTTAACTGTTTACGGGGCAAGGTCAAAGAGGACAGATGTCCTAAATCACTGGGGAAATTGGCAATGACGCTCCTTGGTACAGAATACAAACATGAGAGGGGTGTCACCCCCTGTGCGTTTAAGGAATAATGGAAGCTGGAAAATGCTTAATAAGGAAAACAAAAAGGAGGACAATATAAAAATGACTGAAAACATGGTTTCCACTTTTGCAGTGACTTTCATGTTTAGCACAGTGGTGGCAACCAATCCTGCAGCTACATGTGATCACAGAATATTGAAAACCTCTTGCTTTGTTCCTGGCTTAGCTTTCTTAGGAGACTAAGGAAATACAGCATAAGTAGAAGATGATATGTATCTGTGCAGTAATTTGTCACCTAATTTCTTAATATTTTTTTCTGTAATAATGTGTCATTATTTTGCAAGACAAATGTGTGGAAAATACAGTTATGATAATGAACAAAGAGTAAAAATATAAACTATCAAATTAGTCTCAGAGATTTCCTTTATAATGACATATTCATAATTGATATTTAATATATTTCTTAAAGCAGTAACACCAGTGTCTAAAATATTAAGATTAACCAGTGTTTAAGACTCTGTGCTTCCAAGGCAGGGGTTGAAGATTTGATTCCTGGTCAGGGAACAAAGATCCCACATGCTGCATAGCACAGCCCCCTCAAAAAAACCCAGAAAAAAAAAAACAATAACAATAAGCATAATAAAATGTTTAAAAAGATTAACTTATGGTTTAAAATTGATTTCAAACTTAATTTGGATAACATCACAATGGCCATAGGATTAATTATAAGGACATAGGTAACAATATTAAAATGGTAGCTTTGGCTGTGATCCAGAGTAGAAAGACACTGGATACCAAATTCAAATTCCAAACAGAGAGACTGATTTTCAAAAGAAATATTGGAAAAGTGTTTTAGGGGNCATCACAATGGCCATAGGATTAATTATAAGGACATAGGTAACAATATTAAAATGGTAGCTTTGGCTGTGATCCAGAGTAGAAAGACACTGGATACCAAATTCAAATTCCAAACAGAGAGACTGATTTTCAAAAGAAATATTGGAAAAGTGTTTTAGGGGCTAGGCTTTAAGGATGGAATTCACAAAGACAAGGTTTTTGATAAGAGCTATTCTGAGTGCCTTTTCCAGCACCTTGTCTAAACCAATTAGGGAAAAAAAAAATCAAAGGAACTTCTTTAAAGCCGTATGTTTCCTAAAGTTTAAAGGATCTGGTGAATAGTTATCCTTATCCCTGCTTTGAAGATCTAAAAGGATTAAGAGCAGGTTTGCTAGCTGTTTATCACAAAGCAGAGGAAAGAAGAGGTAACTGTGAGGATTGATCTCCCTCTGTTTCCTGTGGACAAGGTGTGGCCCACCTGTAAGAGAGATGAGGCCCTCTTTGGCCCTGTTTAGATTGCTGCCAAGAGATAGGAACAATCTCAACAGACCTTGCCCTGGATTCCTAGGGGCTGTGTAAGGAGTGTGTGATGGGTGGGGGAAATGATAGCACCTACATTAAGTGTTAACAGCGGGGTTGACTTCCAGGAATGAGTGCCCTGTGAAGAAGTCATGATCTGAGAAAAAGGTATTATCATTAGCCAGAACCTGAGGATATGTCGTCATCTACCAACTTCAGCCGCTTAAAAATATTCTCATTCCTGTTAAGTTTCCTCCTCCTCACTGTTTCAGCCTGGTGGTTGAGAAATGTAGCTGTCCATTGAAGAAATAGTGGAAGAAAGGAGAAGTAGGAAAGAAGAGACTGACATCCTTTTCTGTTGGGTGCTGGCCTATAAGCCTACTCTAGTGTGGAAATGGAAGTAGCTTTAACTAGGATGCTTCTACTGTGGATAATATATTTAACTGAACACTCTCATTTCTTAATTAGGAATGTATTTGGTGAGTAAAGTAATTGTACATCCTCATGCTGTTCAATGGTTAGAGAAGTTACTGGACTGCTTTATTGTTTAGGCAGAGAAGAACTTTCCCTAGAGAGTAGATTTTAAAGGAATGGTGGAAGTAAAAGCCTTTTGTGATTATACTCCATGACCCTTTATGGATCCAGAGATGTATACAGTTATTCCTCATTATCTGTGGGATTGACTCCAGGATTCCCCCATATCCCAAAACCCTTAAATGCTTAACCTATGCATATCCTCCTGTATACTTTAAATTATCACTAGGTTACTTATAATACCGAATACAACGTAAATGTAAATAATTTCCAGAACCTGGCAAATTCATTCAAGTTTTACTTTTTGAACTTTTCTTTAATTTTTCACAAAATATTTTCAAGATTGGCTGAATCCTCAGTTAGTTAAACCTCTGGAGTTGGAAGCCACAGATACAAAGGACCTACTGAATATGTAAACAAATGTATGTATGTATGTGTGTTATATAGTGCTTGTTTTTTAACTTTAATGAAGCATTCATTGAGAAATAGAATTCTTCTTTTAAATCCTAATATTAATCTAATGAGCTAGTAAATATGATCATATTTTATACAGTAAGAATATTTTCTGTTTATCCTTTCTTCAAACAAAAAAGCTGGATTGAGGGAAAAAACTCTTCCTTCATCTTAAATGCTGAATTTTAAAGANTCTTCTTTTAAATCCTAATATTAATCTAATGAGCTAGTAAATATGATCATATTTTGTACAGTAAGAATATTTTCTGTTTATCCTTTCTTCAAACAAAAAAGCTGGATTGAGGGAAAAAACTCTTCCTTCATCTTAAATGCTGAAGTTTAAAGAATGGATTTTGGAACTTCATTGCTTAGGATAGAATTCTAGCTCTACCACTTACCAGCTGAGTGACCTTTGATCAAATTAATTTATTTGTGCTTCAGTTTCCACGTCTGAACAATGGGCATAATAGCTACATCTGCATTATAGGCGGTTGCATTAAATTTATTTGTGTATAAAAATATAAATATATGTAAAGTGTTAGTAAATTTTGTCTTATATCTTGGCTGTTAAAAAATTTATTGATTTATAGCTCCTTTTCTGTTAGTAGAGAGAGAAAGGGATATTTTATATAAAATATTGCCTCAAAAGAAATGTCTGCCATGAAATGACTACTTTAAGAATCTTGAATCAAGGGCACTCAACTCAATTGTCATGGGACTGACAATGGTTACTGTTATATTTTTATAATAGGCTAGCTTCCGAGTGTATCACTGTGTAGACCAGGCAAATAGGACACAGGAGAGGCCATGAGGGATCTTTCTCCTCATTTTGTGCTCTCTGATTATATGTCAGGGGAAAGGATTATCGGGTAATTCCAGTTATCAAGAACTTTACAATGTCTGGTAACAAAGGAATCTGGCCTTAACTAAGATTCTTCTGGATAATTTTATTGGAAATGATTAAGATGTCTGTAGAAGGTCAATATGTGTTCCAAGTTTTCCAAAGACCTTTTATATTAGAAAGAGACATTTATGTAAAGTATAAATTATTAATAGTAAAATGTATCAATATAAATATATAAAATATATTACTTTAGAGTTTTTATATGTTTCATTTATTCAACAGAGTCAAATGTGTGACAAACTTTGATAGATACTAATCTTTCAAATTAGCATAAGATGGTCAGGACTCAGAAAGCTTGGTGTTTTATACAAAGCTAGTGACATATTACTAACAGGGTTAAAGGTAACATGTTCTTGTGCCTTTTCATTTTGAAAGTGCAGCTCTTGTTGAACATCACTTCCTATACCTTGTTCTGGTATAGTGATATTTCATATTTAACACAGCAGTCAAACGTGGTAATTGGTTGGTTGTGTCTTTCTCCTTGTTTGTAATAGGGTACTGTATGCTGCTGTTNATTTTGAAAGTGCAGCTCTTGTTGAACATCACTTCCTATACCTTGTTCTGGTATAGTGATATTTCATATTTAACACAGCAGTCAAACGTGGTAATTGGTTGGTTGTGTCTTTCTCCTTGTTTGTAATAGGGTACTGTATGCTGCTGTTAAGTCACTTCAGTCGTGTCCGACTCTGTGTGACCCCATAGAAGGCAGCCCACCAGGCTCCCCCATCCCTGGGATTCTCCAGGCAAGAACACTGGAGTGGGTTGCCATTTCCTTCTCCAGTGGGTGAAAGTGAAAAGTGAAAGGGAAGTTGCTCAGTCGTGTCCGACTCTTCGCAACCCCATGGACCGCAGCCTACCAGGCTCCTCTGTCCGTGGGAGTTTCCAGGCAAGAGTACTGGAGTGGGGTGCCATTGCCTTCTCCGAGGGTACTGTATATTCCTAAATAAAAACAGGGGAACCGGTTCCTTCAGGAATAATTGTTTTAATGTTTGTGAGAACAACCAGCTCTGTTTAGAATTACTGTATTTACATTGCTATAAAAATGGCCAGATGTATCCTGGAAAGCCAAAATTGCAGTTATCAGAGCCAAATTAACAATTTGTCTGAAATTTTATGTCATAAATGTTTTGTGAGCAACAATTAAATATCATATGTATAAGAGATAGTGATCTTATAGGGAGCACATGTGAATATTTAATCTGTTCCTAGAATAAATAAATATAATACCAATTCAGTGGATCTGACTTGGAATTCTGGAAACAAAGTTTTTGGCTCTGTGGCTTTTGGCAGACTATGTATTACCTCTGAACCTTAGTTTTCTCATTTGTAAAATGAGAATACCGTATCTCAAAATTATTGTGAGAATTGAAGACATAAGTGTATGTGAGTATACTCATCACATAATACGTAATGGACAATACACATGTTATCATGTGTTAATAATTTAAAATATATTAACAATGAAGAGAAAAGCTTTTAGGACAGTATCTGGCCTATAATAGATGCTTACTAAATAGGTCTTAAAATTATTATTATTAAAGATAACATTGTAAGTAAGTGAGTTATTAAACCTATTTAAGCCTGATTTTCTACCCTGCTTGTTCCATACTTATCTCCTGCAGTTGCAGAGAGGATCAAATAAAGTGAGATATAGAATATACATTATAGAATTTCAAGTGAACAAACAAATGTAAAGTGCTATCATTATTTCATATTAGGTGTATAGTTTTAAGTTTAAAAGTAAAGTTAAAGTGATATTTTCTAAAGTTTTAAACTGACATGTAGCTTATTCATATGAATGATCTTAATTTATGCAGTGTTTTAGATTTTAAAATTGTAATTCAGAGTTAGTTAACTCAAGCTAATATTCCTGCCAAACTACCAGTGCGTCAGATCATAGCCAGACAATTGTTTTGGAAGAGAACTGTGTACCAACATACATATTTAATGGTATTGAGAATGTTTAGCCTTTTAAAAACATCTAAGCAGTTGAGTTTTATGTGGTCCAAACCCTTATCTTGGTTATTTTTTCTTCCGTGGTCAGTTGTGAGGTGTTTTGTAGCAACGTCTGCTTATCAGATGGAGAAGGAAATGGCAACCCACTCCAGTATTCTTGCCTGGAGAATCCTGTGCCAGAGGAGGCTGGTGGGTGGCTGTCTATGGGGTTGCAGAGTTGGACACGACTGAAGCGACTTAGCAGCAGCTGCTGCTGCTGCTTTTCAGAAATCTTTAAATTCTGCCACTGAGTCCAGGAGAAAGACAGTGCTTATTTAAACTGAAGGTGTTTATTGGAGCAGAGGCTTGCCCTACTCTTCTTCCATAGTCAGTTTCCTTGGGGCTCTAAAGAATTCCATCATTTATATTCTGTGAAAATAGTATAAGGTGTACTTTCTGTAAACATAAAATATAGGATGGGGATTTAGGCCTTCTTTTAGTATTTCTTAATAAAAATTTTAAAAAATATATAAATTATTTTCTCAATACAGGGAAATAATATTTTCTTATTAAATCCATTGGTTTTAAAGCTAAGTGTCAAATTATTAAATTCACTGAAGTTATTGTTAGAGTTTTTGTTCTGCTTTTGATAAGTGAATTTAACTAACAGGAGGAGTGTCCAATAGAAGTGCAGTTCCCCTAGTGTGAAACCATGTCACTAATATAAAGCAGTCTTCAGATTTAAGGCTACAATCAATATTATAGCTTCATCAAGCCATAGTGAAGGAAAATATCCTTTAATAAAATGGATCTGCCTTGCTTCTCCATCTATTCTGCTTATCTTAAAAATGCTGGTTAGTAAATGCTGCATTTTTTTCTAAGTAAGTTATAGTCCATGTGTATTTGAAACGCATATTTTTATTTGCAAGGAAATGACTATAAAAGATTCAGCAAGATTTAGGAATTCTCTTTGTGTTCCGTAGAAGATAGGGAAAGATTCCATTTTTAAAAGACCAAGTACTGCCAGGTGAATTTCTTTCCTTTTATTCCTGTTCCAAAATGCGTGCCTTCANTTGGACAAAATTCTATCCCTATTGTAATATTCCACCCTTTATATTGTCTCTTCCTTTCTATTGTTTTTCTCAATAAGCAAGCCGTTTCTGTAATATTACGAACTAGAACTTGTCTCATTCAACAGAGTTCATCTTGGCATCTCATATATATGTACCAAATGAATTAAAGTGCCCATGTGAGAAGACCTCAGAGCCTGTGAACTGAAAATGTTGGGAGAGAGAATAGCATGCATTCTGCTTGTTCCCTGAAATGCATTTTGTCTGTGTTTCTTCAGACTCTCAAGGTCGTTTTGAATTCTGATTCTATACTCTGTAATGGCTGGTAACTCCCTTTTGCTTCTTCCCTTCCCTCCCCAACCTTTCCTTCTAGTCTGATCTCCTATGCAGATTTAATGATGGCACTAATTATTCCATGCCCCACATCATTAATGAAAAAGATCCACCAGTGTGCTGCCCAGAATTGACCACAGTGGAACCCCATTTGTTATGCTCCCTCTGAAGCTGACACTTCTCCATCGATAGCTCCTTGCCAGGCATGACCTTCTACTGTTTCAGAGCTGCTCAGCGTGGATCCTGTTTTCTCAGTTTATTGATGATTATGTCATGAGGAACATAATCAAAAGCTTTGTTAAAATCCAAATATAAATAGTCTCTAGCTGTTGTCCCTTGATCTACTGGGCTGGTTACTCCATCAGAAGAGATCAGGTTATTTGACAAGACTGGGTCTGCACCAGGCTATCTGTTAATACTCTGTTTTCTTGAAGATGTGCCCAGCTGCATTTTTAAAAAATGATGTTTCTGAGGTAATGCCAAGATCATAACCTTTAAAAATATGTTTCCGTAGTTTATTAGCCTTTAAGGCACACACAGTCCCCCAAAGAGTTTATAATGTTTATCACTTTGCAGTGGGATGGGCTAATTCCTTTAACAATAGGTTGAAGGTCAGCGTGGACTACAGACTAGAAGATTAGAGTGAAGTTGGTTTATTGAATTCTTATCAAACTTCTTCCACCCTCTAGCTGTCTTGATTGATCTTTCTGAAGGAGTTCACATGTTTCAGAATCTATTAGAGAGTATTATTATCAACAGAAATTATGTCTTCCTACAAGGGTAAAAATAATAATATATGGGATTAATGCACATAAGTTTACTAAAGCAGGGGATTGTTAATTTTTTAAAGCAATTACAGGGAAGCTTTACCCAAATCTTCCTAGTTCTATAAATGTTACTTTTATTCAAGAATGATCTAGTTTGTTTTTTCTTTAGAAAATCATTTATATTGATTCTTATGTGTGTATGTATGTACATGTATGTATTTACTGTCTGAGCCACCAGGGAAACCCTATATATACACTCACACTGTTTCTAGTTGCTAGAAACAGTATAGCAGGTCTGTAACCTGGACTCCTTTCCATACCTTTTTTCAAGAACAGAAGAGTGTAGGGCATATTTTCATTGTGTTTTAGGCTTTCTTTATTAAGTACTTAGTTTTCTGTTTTGCTTTCACCATATGTAGAAGAAAGAGGAAAATCAGCCTCTTCTGCTGTTTATGTTGAGGTACCCACTCAGTTGGTAGAAGGAAATCCTTTATTTTTGTGGAATGTTCCAGACTCCCCTCACTCGTGTTGATCTCTCTGAAGCTTCCTTATGCAGATCTGTTACTCAGGCTTCTCCCTTCAGTGCCAGCCAGACCAGATGTCTTTCAAAGAAAATGCTGTCAGAGCCTTAGAGGTAAAAATATCAAGGTAGAGTTAGTATGGTAAAGAAGGTGAATGTCTAAGTCACAAGTAAAGAAAATTCAGGTTCAGTGGTAGAAGATGATGAAACTGAATTATAATTGTTTTGTTTTTCTAGGGAGGAGCAAAGATAATTTTTCTAACCTTTTTATTAACATTTTTGAAAAAGTACACATGTTTAAAACATATATTAGTTGAAGAGGTGTAGCCTTTTCAGAAAACAAAGTTCATCTTTGTCAGTGATTAATGATTTTGAGTCATGAGGCTCTTTGGGTACAGGAGTCAAGAAATGATTGTTTCATTCTTTAGTGACCTTAGGACTGTTTCTCCTTGTTGAATTTGGGTAATAGTTCTAGCTAGTTGAGCAATTAAAAATTATATCATATTTGTTTATTTAGTCCCCAAAGCACTAATGGTCCTTTTCTGTGAACTAATTCATTCAGTAGATTTTTACTGCACATTCCAGTGTTCTTGCCTGGAGAATCCTAGGGACAAGGGAGCCTGGTGGGCTGCCGTCTATGGGGTTGCACAGAGTTGGACACGACTGAAGCAACTTAGCAGCAGCNGTTGAATTTGGGTAATAGTTCTAGCTAGTTGAGCAATTAAAAATTATATCATATTTGTTTATTTAGTCCCCAAAGCACTAATGGTCCTTTTCTGTGAACTAATTCATTCAGTAGATTTTTACTGCACATTCCAGTGTTCTTGCCTGGAGAATCCTAGGGACAAGGGAGCCTGGTGGGCTGCCGTCTATGGGGTTGCACAGAGTTGGACACGACTGAAGCAACTTAGCAGCAGCAGGTTAAACCAGGTCCTGGGAATAATGAACAGGGTAAGGAATCTTTTCTCAGGGTGCTCATGGTCTAGGAGGTCAGTAGTCATGGCCAGCTCAGTGGTGTAAATACTGATAGTATGGAGGGTGGGCAAGCTTCATCCAAGGGCCTTTGTTCCGGACAGTGGGGCTTTAATCAAGATGAAAAGCAGATGGATCCATGAGCCAGATCAGGCCTGTGTCCAGTAGTTATGTGACCTGCACTATGTTTGCAGTTTTATTAGTTGCTGTAGTTGTTGCTTTTGGTGCAATTCAGTCATAGCTGTGGCTCTATGTGCGAACACCGACTGCATCCCACATCAGGTGCAGCCATTGCCTGTCATGTCAGGACTCTCTTTCAAACTGAGGAGGCCACTCGGCACTATGGCAGGTACAGTTGGAAAGTGTAGGGGAGTTAGGATTTTGAGGAATAATCCTTAACCTAGAGAGGACAGGAGCTGGGGGTTAATGTTCCTGCTGTCCATCATTCACAGGGAAGAGTCTCGGAGCCATCAGGTGACATGGCTCTGATGCACCCTTGGTTGGTTTTGTACATTTTATGCCTCACTTTTCTCTCTCTTGCTTCTTGGAATCATTTCTAAAATAATTGACTTGCAAATCCTTGCCTTAAACTTAATTTCAGGGGAAAACAGTTGCAAAAAGAAAAAATGGAATGGAGGATAGCAAATAAAAATTCAGATTTCTTATTATGTTTCTTGAAACAAGGAGGGTCTAGTAACCCCGAAAACAGATTCCTATGGAGACAGCCATCTGAGCAGAGGTCTGGCTGTTGATTAAGATGAGGTAATCTGGCTTCTTTGGTCCAGCCTCATCTTCATCCAAGGAGTTCCAGTGCCTCGGCTCTGAAAACCGGGGAGTGTTACACCCAGGATAACACTTGGGTTGAATCTTTCAGAGAAAGCAGGATTTGGCCCGGCAAGAGGGATCAGGCACTACATGGTGAAAAGAAGATTGGGGCAGAGCCAAGGAGATGGTACAGGCACACCCCAAAGACACGGTGGGTTCTGTTCCAGACCACTGCAATAAAGCAGACACCCCAATAAAGCAAGTCACATGAAGTTTCTCGCTTCCCAGTGCATATAAAGCTATGTTTACACTATATTGTAACATTTTAAGTGTGTAATAGCACCATAACTGGAAAAGTACATACTTTAATTAAAATTGTATTGCTAAAAAATGCTATCTTATGAACCTTCAGCGAATCATAATCTTTTTTGCAATATAACGTCTAAAATCACTGATCAGAGATTACCATAATAAATATAATAATAGGGAATAAGTTTGAAGTATTGCAAGAATGACCAAAATGTGAAGCAAATGCTATTGGAGAAACGGTACTGACAGACTTGTTTGACAGAAGTCGCTACAAATCTTCAATTTGTTAAAAAAAAAAAGTAACCCCCCAAAACCCTAGTATCTGCAGCGCACAAAGGGAAATGCAATAAAATTAGTTATAACTGTATATTATTTATATCTTGACAGGATTCCATGTCTGTACGTATGCACACATGTGCAGTAGTCTATCTTGTTCTTTACAAAGTCCATCCCACTGTGGCAGTGAGTATAGTCATTCAATGCATTTATGTAATTCTGGTTTTCCATCAATTACCAAAAAACATGATTATCAACACTGATTAATTGGATTTCTCTACAAACAACCCTGCAGTAATAAGCACCCATGTGTGGCAGGGAGGCATATGTTAGTCATACCCATTAGGGGAGCCCTTGGGGCCCAGAGGACTGACGAATTGGCCCGCATTGTCCTGCACCACAGCTGTCAGAGCAGCTCTGATAGCAGGTGATAGTTCTGCAAGAGCATGTCAAGTTGGTGATTATCTGTTATGACATCCGCTGATGGAAGCTCCCTTTTAGGTTTGATCCAGACAATGACCTTGATATTCCCGGTGAAGAATAAAGACTCACAATTATTGTTTTAAGAAGGAGAGACTTGTCGGTTGTGCCTCACACCCGTCATATCAAATTATCAGACTGAAACTGATAATACAATGAACACTACTTCTTCGTCAGCAGTGTAGTGTCTGCTGGATTTGTACGTGCATGAAACCTTCCCCCAACTCTTTTATAGAAATCCATTGAGATCACATGTAATCATCACCCAGAATTTCAGGTATGTGCGTGGAGACTCTGGTGGAGGATAGTTATATCTGTTTTAGGAAGAGATGCTTGAGAACTGAATGTTTAAGAAATGAGAAAATTTTATGGTTAAGCTGAGAGTATGTATAAATTTCAGTATAGTGTAAGTAGAAGGAAGACTAAACTTTGAGAGAGATGGTCCAAATTGGAATACTGAACTGGGTTTTAGGGCTCTGAGACTTTAGGGAAGTCACTAAACCTTTGGAAACCTCAATTTTCCCATATCTAATATGGAGATACTAATACCCACCCTGGCTATCTTACTCTGGTACATCAGGGAATTTTAAGAAACTTGGAAATATTTTTTGGGAGAGGATTGGTAAAGAGCATAAAATGGTGCTTTGTTTTAGTCCTTTTAATATGGAGATAGTCATATAATTGACTGTGAAGTTTAAACAAGTAGTGTTTTCAAGCTGTTATTTTGTAGGAACAGATGAAGAGTAGGCAGCTGGAATGGGCATCACAACCAGAGTCAGGGGATCTGGTTTCAAGTTCAAACAATATAACTAGTTTGGTTACCTTGGACATGTGTGCTTTGCTCTTCCCTAGCTTCCTTGGACCATGGTCTCTGATTTTCCTTCCTTTTCTCTCTCTCTCTCTCTCTCTTTTTTTTTTGTTCTATGGCTCATGGCTCCTTTTGCTAACCTGGCTACCTGGGCACTTCTCTTCCATCTCTCAGTGTTACTTCCATTTTTTTGTGATCATGAAGTGCAGATATTCTGCTCATGCCAAAGTCAGTGTTGCTTACTTGCATAAGAGGTATCTGTGAAGCTCTTTAAACATGTGTATTCCAAGTCTCCACATCCATAAAGTCTGATTCTGTGAGTCCAGTGTAGGTCCCAAGAATCTAAGTCTTTATAGGCATCCCATTTGAATCTGATGCAGGTGATTCTTTGAAAAACATTGGCTGAGGACATATGTATATGTTTTATAAAACATTATGATTTGCAAAGTAAAAATATACTTTTGATTACTTGCTCTTTTGAACGGAGTCTACTTATTTACTTGCATCACTGAGTTAACTTTAGATAAATACAGTGGGCCAGCTGGTTAACAAGATTATTGAGTGTCTCTGAGGTTTACTGTGGCATGTTAAAGGTTTGTATACTTAGATATAATCCTTAGATTTTTTTTTTTTTTCATGAAAGCAAAAACAAAAAGCCATGAAACCAATATGTACTTTTAAAATTCTACTAGCACATGAATTTTGTGTATGTGTTTGGTGTTTCATTATAGACATGTTGGAGTGAGTAAATGTGAAATTGGTTTAGTTCTTTCCCAGAAGTGCTTACCATGAAAAAAGGTTGTGATGCATTGTCTGCAACGAGTAGTAGTATGGTGAAGGGAAGGAGTAGGGGCCAGACTGTGGGTGCTTTTGGTTAATTCTCAAACAATCCCCCTCGATTTAAGAAATCATGCTTTATGGTGGCACCCTTTACTGAACTATTTTGAACTGCCAAATACCAAATCAATTAGAGCTGTAAGTGGGATACTGGTAAGAGTGAAAGAGGGAAAAGCAGTTGATGCTTTTGGGTGTAGGTAGTGTCCGAGGTGAACAGCAGAGGCAAAGCCATTGGGGACCTCCACTGCCTTGTGCAGAGTGTATGTGATTTTTATTTTGTAGAGCAAATGTGTCCCAAAGCGGTGTTGGACATTTAGGTTTCTAATTTATGTAAAACTTTATATGCTAGAGTGAACTATTTAGTGGAATCTAGACTCTATTTAGATTCATATCGCCTCCCTGTCTCCCGACACCACTCCTGCCCATTCCCATTGTGTATTTTGTTAAGGTAGATGTAGCTCAAATGGTAAAGAATCTGCCTGCAGTGCAGGAGATGCCGATTTGATTCCTGGGTCAGGAAGATCCTTTGGAGAAGGGAATGGCAGTCCACTCCAGTATTCTTGCCTCAAGAATCCCAAGGACAGAGGAGCCTGGTGGGCTGCAGTTTATGAGGTCACAAATAGTCAGACATGACTGAGTGACTAACACTACCACTACCTCTAAGGAAAAAAGACCTGTCGATAAGAAATGTAAATCAACGAAGTCACAGACCACGAATGTTAGACTTTTTAGTAAAATCAAGTTCTGAGGGACTGTGATGGACTTTTGTGTTTTATTTTATAAACTTACAGGGGGATAATAAAGATATGAAATGAGCTCTAGGTCCAATTAAAAAGCCAAATCCTTCAAAAAACAAAGCTACTCTTAACTCATTAACTATTCATGAGTAAAATTACCCATACAGAAATGGAGTGAAACTTTCTAAATAATAGTTCAGTTCTCGCCTAATGTGTAGTTACTTTGTTTGTTTGATTATAGTGATTATAGTGTTCATTAGTACTGACTGGGTAGGTGCAGTGGTTCATATCTGCAAATAAATTATAGTTAGTGAGTGCTCACAGCTTCTATTTTCATCTTTAAAACAATAGAGTATTGTAAAGTTAAATTTAAAAATAAATAAATTAAAAAAAAATGAATGTAAAAAAAAACAAAACAAAACAAAACCATACTTCCCACTTTGTTCAGTGTCAGCAGCTATTCCCTTAACATAAATATTTTTCTCACTGTGATTGTGATGGAACAAAGGCAATTCATGGGTATTTCTGCATTTCCGTTGTCCTAGTTACTCCTATAACAGAATTAGGTTTTATTTCCATTGACTAAGTTGTATCAGTACAAATATATTTCCAGCACCAATACAGTATATCTCAGTAAGCAACTGAAAGGAGGGAACATGTCTGAATACTTAGTTTTAACAGAGATTTTAAAAATACATTTTTATTAGTAATCCAGGTATTCTTCTATCAAAAGCCCTTTAATCAGATGGAATGCATAAAAAAAAGTCTGAATAAAATCTGTGTGTTAGTTTCAGAAGAGTAATCCCCCATCTCTAAGCCAGCCAGAATGTGAAATTAAAATACTGTATTGCCTTAACCCGGGTTTCCTGCTTCGCAGGCAGACTCTTTACCATCTGAGTGACCAGGGAAGCCCCCTATATTATTGCCATAAACATATACAGTTAATTTCAAGAATACTTTGTCAGTACATGCTGGTTATTTACAAGTAATCTCAGAGCATGTACTCTTTAATCTACATAACTCCTAGAAGGTAATGTAAAAAGGGATGAGGTGATTTTTGTGTGTGTGTGGAAGGTACTGTTTAAATCTTTAGAAGTGCTGATGAGTGGTAGGTTTGAATCTGTTTATTACACATGAATATAGGTTCTGTGTTTAAAATAAAATCACCTTTTAATTTGAATTTTAAAACTAACGTCCTGATAGTGATGTCAGGGTTTTAAAATCTTTGAAAATGAAAGTGTGATATTTATGTACATTAAAATGGTTCAGTTATCTTCTAAGATATCAAGAAATGCATGCATTCCTAGCATTGACATCCAGAAGATTTTCTGTCTCTGTCTCACATCCAGAAGATTTTCTGTCTCTGATTCTATATTTCTATTATTTTATACTGCAATTGAGGTTTATATATATATATTTTTTCATTTTTTATTTTATTATTATT
>SJYV01014723.1:333811-347238 GCA_006410875.1 Neotragus pygmaeus
GAACAATTGATGTTTTTGAGTTGTGGCGTTGGAGAAGCCTCTTGAGAGTCCCTTGGACTCCAAGGAGGTCCAACCAGTCCATTCTGAAGGACATCAAGCCTGGGATTTCTTTGGAAGGACTGATGCTAAAGCTGAAACTCCAATACTTTGGCCACCTGATGCGAGGAGTTGACTCATTGGAAAAGACCCTGATGCTGGGAGGGATTGGGGGCAGGAGGAGAAGGGGATGACAGAGGATGAGATGGCTGGATGGCATCACCAACTCGATGTACATGAGTTTGAGTGAACTCCGGGAGTTGGTGATGGACAGGGAGGCCTGGTGTGCTGCGATTCATGGGGTCGCAAAGAGTTTGACACAACTGGGCGACTGAACTGAACTGATATAGGTGATTCATGTCGTAGTACAGCAGAAACCAACACAACATTGTAAAGCCGTTATCCCCCAATTAAAAATAAATTTAAAAACCTTGTGAATATATCTATGAAGAAGATAAGATTCCCAGCTCTCTTGAATCTAACACTTTATTGATGAGAACTCATGTACAATAAATAATAAGAATAATGAAAGTCAATTATATAGTGTTAGAGGGTGATGGAAAAAAGAAAAAGCAGAATTGGATGGAGAGAATCAAGACTTCTGGTGAGTGGAGGAGCAGGTTGTAGTATTAAAGAGGATGTTCAGGGTAAGCCTACCCAAGGAGAAGCAAAGACTTGAAGGAAGCGGAGTTAGCAAACAGATGTTTAGAGCTGACTTATTTGTTCCACACACAGGGAGGGGCCAGAGCAAAGGTCCTGGTCAGGAATGTACCTGATTTGTGTAGAGAATAGCAAGGAAGGAAGGGTGGCTAGATGGAGGGGCTGGGATGATAGGAGTGGTGAGTTTTGGCGAGGGTAGACATGGACCAGAGTAGTGGGAACAGTGGAAATAGTGACTATATTTTTATAAGCTTGAATACATGTGTCTACTTCTAGGCACTCTAGAAATTGTGTCTATCTTATCCATCAGAATCCTCTCCCTTCCCTCAGAAGGAATCACCATCCTTGTTCTTATAAATTATGTCATTCTTGCTTTTCTTCATCAGTTTACTTTTATAGATGCATTCTTAAATCTGTATACAAGGAATGGTGTTGTATGAATTCCTTTTTGTAACTTTTTTGTTAAAGATTATGTTTTTAAGATATATTGATATTTTTGCATTTATCTCTAGTATCTTCATTCTCGTGGGTATATACTCTTCCATCGATGAATATCCCACAGTTTATTCTGCTATTGATAGTTCTGTTTAGTTCTGAGTATTTATGAGTAGTGTGGCTGTGAGCATTCTTGCCTTTATTTTGGGATTCATAAGCACACATATCTCTATGGTGTGTCCTGGTACTAAATCCTGAGTCATAAGATCGTATATGCAGCATTCAGCCTCATTAGATAACACCACACTGTTTTCCAAGACTGTTTTGCAAGTTTACATGTATGAAATCCCTTTTGTCTTACATTGTTGTCAATACCTGTGATTGTCAGACTTAAATTTTTGTCAGTTTGACCAACTCATGGTAGTATCTCTTTGAAGTTTTTCTTTGCATGTTTATTCTCAGTGGACTCTGTTATAAACAAAATCTTATCTGATATCTAAAAACAAAAGGCCAATAACAAAAAAAACAGAGCAGGGTTCCCCAACCTCTGGGCCTTGGACTGGAACCTCCTGTCAGATAGTGGTATTAGAGTAGAAACAAATATTGAATATTGAATACCCTTTCCTATGTGTATTAGCTATTGGATTTCATCCTGTGTGAAGTGCCTGTTTAAGCCTTTGGTCCGTTTTTTTATTTGATTGGCACCATTTTCTCATTGATTTGTACAAGTTCTTTACCATTTCTGCATACCAGTCTTTGTAAGCTTTATGTATTGAATATATATATTCTCAATATATGTATCTTTTATTTCACTCTTTAGTGACACTATTAGTATCTTTTGATGAAAGATACTTTAAATTGTAATGTAGTAGAACTTATCAGTTTTTTCTTTTATGGTGAGTTCTTTTTGTATCTTAAGAGATCCTTTTCTATTCTTCAGCTCCAAAGGTGTTCTATAGTCTCTCCTAAAAGCTGTGTAGTGTGAATTTTCACATTTAGGTCTTCAGTTCATCTGGAATTGATTTTTGTATATGGTGTGAGGAAGGAGTTGAATTTTTCAGTTAGTATGTGTGGCCAGTTCTATTTTATTTTACTTTAAAAATGTTTCTGATTGTGACTTATTAACTTTATTTCATGTTCTAATAATAATGAGACTGCGTCAGTCTTACCTAATCACTTTTTAAAATGCTCAGTGGAATCAGTTATAAACAAAATCTTAATGTGATATATCTAAAAACGAAAGGCCAACAACAAAAAAACAGAACAGGGTTCCCCAGCCTCTGGGCCGTGGACTGGAACCTCCTGTCAGATAGTGGTGGCATTGGATTAGAAACACAGTGCACACTAAATGTAATGCACTTGAATGATCCTGAAACCATTCCCCTCACCCTGGTCTCTGGAAAAATTGTCTTCCATAAAACTAGTCTCTGGTGCCAAAAAGGTTGGGGACTGCTGAAATAGAAGACAGGAGTATGTACATAGCTAGCCAGATTGGAATTCTACCGCTCTTTGCACATCTGATTCACATGTGTTTCTCTGCAGAGCAGGTTAATGGAAATTATGGCTACTGATAGTTCTTGAGCTTTACATACCACATGCACAATTACTATGGGGAATTTATTTCCATATATGTCCCGCATTTTCTCTGGAACGTTTTGGGTCGGGTGATCACTTCTGTGCTGATCAACTGTGAAAGCTTCTCCTATAAAATGTGGGTGATGGGGAGAAGTGAGCAGCTTCTCCAGTTACTGGATGAATAGGTGAGGCATGGAATATGTCCATGCCACTGGGTGCTTTCACCAGTAGAGCCTCTGACTGAGATTCTGCCCTTAAAATGGCATATTTGGTGGAGCTTTCTTAGTTGTTCCAAAGGCAGGCTGTTGACTTCCTCTGCTATAGAGGCCTCTTAGAGTTGCCTCGAGTAATTGAAATGACTTACTTGTGGGTCTCTTTTAGCTATATCTGAGACATAGATAGCTAGTTATTGTTGTGAAAATGTAGCATGGATAATGTCCAATGAATATGAAATTGGAAATAGAACATTATAATGTGTGAGACATTTTACCTGCATTTGATTAGAATTCCCATAAACTTCCCAAGTTATACTGCACATTGCATCAGCTTCTAAGTATGTAGTTGGTCACTAAATAAATTCTATCTTCAAAGATGGGTTTTATATGTTAAAGCAATGGGTTTGACTCAGACTAAGTTTCCCAATACATTTTTATTTGATTTTGTGTTTGAAAACAATGATAGCTAATTTAAATGGCAAGAAATGTCATCACTGTAAGTATTTGTTTTTTTACAAATACTCTATCAAAACATTTTTGGTTTTGATTTTAAGAAAATTATCTTTAGGTTAAATTAAAAAATATTATCTTATGTAAACTTTTTTCCACCATGACTGTTGCTACTCATAAGTGTTTGCTTCTTGCCAATTCAATTGTCCTAAATGAATTTTCAATGCAGAATAACATAACAGATGTCATCAAGCACAGAATGTTTTCAGTACGTCCTGTTATTAAGAAAAGAAAATTCTGCCTTATTTTGGCATAATTAATTATTTTCAGACAGCCACTAAACTGCATCCTTTTGCTTTCCAAAGTTAACAAAATGCAACTTTTAAATGGGAATGGCAGTGTAGATAGAACTTTAAAATAATAAAAAGGACAAGTCTAGATCTAGGGAGCAAAAGGGCTTCCTTGGTGGCTCAGATGGTAAAGAATCTGCCTGCAGTACAGGGGATCCAGGTTCGATCCCTGGGTAGGGAAGGTCCCTCGAAAAGGGAAGGGCTACTCACTCCAGTATTCTTGCCTGGAGAATTCCACGGACTGAGGAGTCTGGTGGTCTGCAGTCCATGCGGTCACAGAGAGTCATATATGACCAAGCGACTAACACTCACAAGGAGCAAAAAGCTTCTTTTCTGTAGGATGAACTTAAAACCACATTTATCAGCCGTTTATTTGATTGAGAGACGTCAGGGGTTTGAAGCCACTTGTGCTGGTTCCCTGGGAACTCAGATCATAAAGGCCAGAGTCTGCGTCCTTCTTCTTTCTCTGCTCCTCCTCTTTTGTCATTCCTAGCTTTTGGTATTTTGCATACTCTTCTATGAGGAATGAGCTATTTCCAGATGTATCTAGGCTTTATTCAACATCTTTTGTAGCAATATGCATTACTGTGCACACTCCTGTTCTGGACATTAATAGACTAGAAAAATGTATAGATTCCACAAACTGAACTTGTCAGCTGAAGAAATGTGAAGACAAAACTCTTCTGAATGAAATGGAGAGAATGTTATTGTTCTTATTAAGTAGGGAAATGCAGAATGTTTTGGGGGGTTACTACCCATTTCTAATATTGAAGAAGCAATGTTAATCAAGTAATCTTTGACTCCATATTGTTGTGGCTCAAGCAGAGAAACTAGAAGCTGAATAAAGCTAGCAGATGATTGTTCTCAAATAGTAGTACTGAATTGTTAGAACAGTTCTCATTAAGCCTCATGAATATCTAACTTCCCAAGCTAACCATGGTAAAGGGTTCAACAGCCATACGAATGTGTAAGTTCTGGGCTGTTTGGAATGGTTTTCTTACCATCCCTTATAGTTCTTCAGCAGAAACCTGGGTATCACAGTTGAAATAAGTATTTTTATCTACCTTAAAAAAGCTTTAGGTGTCAAACACTGGGAATAATTTCCTAGTTGTCAGTGAAAATATATACACTTTTTTTCCTGAGGATTCAGATACAGAACCCTAAACTTTTCATTTTCTGTCTTTTTGTGACGAATCTCAAAAGGAGGTAGTACCTTACACCTGCAAAAGTAGAAATGACTACAGTATTGACCACATTCCAATAATTTTAAGTTGAGCTTACAGGATTTTGGGGGGAAATTTCCAAATTGTCTGTTTATCAAAACTAAACTCATACTCAAAACAGGAGCTAGTGGAAATGGCAACCCATTCTAGTATTCTTGCTTGGGCAGTCCCATGGACAAAGGAGCCTGGTGGGCTACAGTCCATGAGGTCTCAAAGTGGCGGACATGACTTAGTGACTAAACAGCAAACAGTAGTTGTCTCTGAGAACTTGGTTTATGAATTCTGCCATGGTGATTTACCACAGGAACACTAACTTTCATATTGTTCCTCTTATGTTCTGGGTGAGTATCTGAGATGGCGCAATATCTATATGAGGTGTGTTTGTGTGCAGACACGGTGCATGTGCGTGCACACACACATATGTAAAAAGGCTCCTCAGACTCTTTCCTCTCTGGTGTTCGTTATCCATCTGTAGCAATTAGAAATGACTCTGGAAAAAAAAAAAATAAATGACTCTGTTTTACAATCTAAAGTGCACATGTTATTCAGAAAAAAAGATTTAATAGCCTTCTTTCCTTATTAGGAGCATTAGAAACTGTATTTTTTTAACCTGGTAATATATTACAGGAGAATTTTGTGTCCCTTATATATTTGCTAGTTTCCATTTGTACCATCCCTATATTGACTATAACCTCAACTAGCCTAGTGGGAAGCTTTACTTTAAACTTACTGGACTTCCAGGGCTTGTAGGTTAATTTAATAAAATCCCAGCATAACCACTCCTTGTTTATTTTCCTTAACCTTATCCTGTCAACAAAAGTCTGTCTAGTCAAGGCTATGGTTTTTCCAGTGGTCATGTTTGGATATGAGAGTTGGACTATAAAGATAGCTGAGTGCAGAAGAATTGATGCTTTTGAACTGTGGAGTTGGAGAGGATTCTTGAGAGTCCCTTGGACGGCAAGGAGATCCAACCAGTCCATCCTAAAGGAGATCAGCCCTGGGTGTTCATTGGAAGGACTGATGTTGAAGCTGCAACTGCAATACTTTGGCCACCTCATGCANGCAGAAGAATTGATGCTTTTGAACTGTGGAGTTGGAGAGGATTCTTGAGAGTCCCTTGGACGGCAAGGAGATCCAACCAGTCCATCCTAAAGGAGATCAGCCCTGGGTGTTCATTGGAAGGACTGATGTTGAAGCTGCAACTGCAATACTTTGGCCACCTCATGCAAAGAGCTGACTCATTTGAAAAGACCCTGATGCTGGGAGGGATTGAGGGCAGGAGGAGAAGGGGACGACAGAGGATGGGATGGTTGGATGGCATCACCGACTCAATGGACATGAGTTTGGGTAAACTTGGGGAGTTGGTGATGGACAGGGAGGCCTGGCGTGCTGTGGTTCATGGGGTCGCAAAGAGTCGGACACGACTGAACGACTGAACTGAACTGAACTGATCCTGTTTCAATGAGGTTTTATTTTATGCCACTTCATTCATTAAGCCAATTGACAAAAACTCTGGACATGGCTTTGACTAGGGGAGTTGATGCTGGTAGTCAAAGCCCATTTGAGGAAGGACATCAATATGGAGGCAGAGGAATTGGCAGGAAGCAATGGCAAATCCATTCAGATTAGTTCCCCTGAGTGCAAGTGTGAATACAAACTGTCGGTCATCAGAAGGGTATTCAGGATGTTTATTGTGGTTTGGATGGAACCATGACTACTTGAATTTACTGAGAGGGTTGTTGTTTGCCTCCAGTTGTAGCTCATAGTATGTAATAGAAGTCAGCGATCCTGGCTGTATTAAAACGCACGCATGAATCCTTTTGCACTAATCAAAGTGACAATATAGTCAGCCCTGAAACTCCTGCATCTTGGGTAGCTGTGCCAGATTTGAATGTGACAGGGTGTCTTTTCCACTGATTAGCCTCTTCCTTGCTATTCACTGTCATCTTATTTCAGTTCTCTTTGAAATATACACTCCCCCTTACTGAAGCTCCTCTCCCGTGCATTTCTCTGTCTATGCACCAAGCCCTTATTTTTGGTGGGCTGTGGGAGGCCTAGTCGTTTCTATTGAACAGCTTCATAAGGAGCCCAGCTGTTAGCTGTCAAGGGTTTTCTCTTTTATTAGTCTCAGAAGGCAAGACTGGCAGGGTGTAGCATGTTGGTACAAGATCCCAGCTGTTGTAATGGTGCTCTCGGAGTCCCTGATCATTTGAAACTTGAAAAGAAATTTGACCTTATCATAGCAGTTGTTTCCCTGTGTTCATTTGTTTATTCTTGATAGGCTTGCAGTGCAAGAGAAAGCGATGTGGATGATAACCATAAAACATGAAGGCAAGAGGAAGGAAATTTTGTTTAGCTTTTCAAACTTTTTAGAAGTCGACATTTTTGGTATGGAGTATGTGAGATACTGGAGGGAAATGTTAACTCATGTGAATGTAGGAAAATTTATCTTGGCATACCTTTATTTGGTAAATGGGCTAAGCAATCTTGGCAACATTTATTCGTGTTTTAAAAACAGGGAGATAAGAAAGCTAATTATTTCTCAGAGGCACACTCTGAAAGTTTAACAGAATTAAAAGTTTTTGATGCTGTTTAATTAAAAGAAAAAAAATGCAGTAAAACCAGATTCTGCTTTAAAGGGACTTTGCTTCTTTATGCCTTCTTATCTCTCTGGAGGTTTTCTTCATGCCAGGATCCTTGGGGATAGTTTAATAAGCAGACCAAATTGTTGAATGATGGAATCAAATACCTTAGGCAAAGACAACATCTACTTTTACTTTGTTGTGAAAGATTGACAGACAAGAGCGCGCATCGTAGCATAGATTTTATATTGAAGAAATGTAACTTATTTAAAATGGAGAACCTTGAGAGAAATGCTTGGTTGGGACTGAGTCATTACCTAGTTAAAAATAACCTTTCCAGGTCATGTCGTTTTGTTTGCCGCAGTGAAATAAGTTTATTTCAGCAGAATGAAGCCATTATTAGCTTGGCAGAGTCCACTTGTCAGAATTTTATGGAGCAGAACACCGTTTGGCTGGGAAATTCAATAAATACTGTAATGTGAGAGGAGTTAAACTCCAAGGGCTGAAGGGGCAAAGAGTTGGGGATTTGTCGCTAATTCATTGTTTTACAGCCCCAGTAAGAAGGCATTAGGATATATGATGAATTATCATTAGAGGTCAGACACACAAACCTTTTGTGGAATACCAAGACAGCAGAACGTGTGAACAAAATCAAAACCTTAAAATATGTTAAGATGTATCACACTGGTGGGTTAACATAAATATTGAAGTGTCTTGATTCTCGAGTTTTTTTAATTTTATTTTTTTAATTTTTCCATATTTGGAAAGTAATGTTTTCTTTACCTTCTCTCCTGCCCCTTCTGAGAATCTCTAGAGGAACAAAATATAAGTGAAAGGCCTATGATAGTATAACCCAGTCATCAGACCAGTACTGCAATGTCAGAATGGAATGGAGGCATTTGTCACCTTAACAGTGTGAGAGACCAAGCCAGTGGCCAGTCTCAAGCTACAGCAGACTTCACCTTGCGGCAGTGTTGGAATGATGGGTGTGGGAGACTGAATTTCCAGCTTTGTCCTTGTGTCATCCTAGGCAAATTAACTCCAAGTCTTAGCTTCTTAATTTGTGAAGTGGAACTAAATGGTACTTAGCTCCTAGTAGTCACTAGGAGATATAACGAAAGAGTACGTACCAAGTTTTAACACAGAATCTTGTTGTTGTTTAGATTCTAAGTCCTCTCCTACTCTTTTGTGACCCCATGGACTGTAGCCCACCACGCTCCTCTGTCCATGGGATTTTCCATGCAAGAACAGTGGAGTGGTTGCCATTCTCTTCGCCAGTGGCTCTTCCTGACCCACGTCTCCTGCATTGGCAGGTGGATTCTTTACTGCTGAGAAAGCCCTAACTCAGAGCCTAGCACATAGCAAAAGTGGCAGCAACTGATTTCTTGTAACACTAGGAAGAGTCTTTAATTTTGCGGTGGATAATTAATGTATGATTATGCTCTACTTATATCATTCTACATTCATCTCTGAATGTCACTGTACAAATGTACTTTAAAAACATTGTTACAGTCATTTTATAAGTACTTTTTTGTATTCTTAATCTTTATGAGCATTTCTATTTGTTGCTCGAATTGGTAAGATTCAGTGGGCTAGAGAAAAATGGGCAAAGGTTAGAGTGGAAACTTATTTTGAGGTAAAATGTCACTGCTCATGGATTTGGAGATTATTTCTGAGTATATAGGCTGTTGGGTTTCATATGAAGAGGATGTATAAAGTCTTTCTGTTTTCATGCATCCTCATTTCAGCTCTCGATCAGTTGAGGCTTCTCTTCGTGTTTGTCCTTGAAAGGAGTACATTGGGCATGTCTTAGCCATGTTATTAAAAGAAATCAACAATGTTGGTGGCAAACAGCATATGTTTAAATAAAATGACTTACTGGAAAGTCTCCTGGACTGACCATGGGCCTGATATACTTGCTGGACATACCTGTTAGATATACAGAGTGAAGCGGAAGGTCCTTTCACCTTGTCAGAAATTATTAGGACGTTAAAGATAAAGCGCTGAACGTCTTTAGGGAAAGGGTGCTCGGTGTAATGTGTAAGTATAGCTTGCATCATTTGCTCTGCAGCTTGACCTTCCCACATCCCCTGCACAGTCTGATTAAGATTCAGAGAGCTCTGGAATTCATTTAATTAAAGCACTGCCCTGGAGTCCATTATTGCAAAATATTAGCATAGTGCTCTGTGTGACCTTTAAAAGTTTAGAAATTGGTAGCAAAATACAGAGGTTCACTATTTATTCCTTCCTGTATAATACTTTCTCCCTATTTTCCTATACTAATTAGTTGTACTCTAATGTTAAAAACCTGCCTTTCATTTTTTGGTAAATATTTTAACATATTCTTTTCCTCAGGTGGAGTGCAGATCTCTTGACCACCCGTCTCTTCTTTCACTTAGTACCTTTATCTCTTAAGGGTATTATCCTTGGAACTGATAAATTTAACTCATATGGAACAGTCGCTTCACCCTGGGCTTCAGAAACCACCTCTAAGCTTTCTAGAGAAAAGTTGACTAAAAAGCAGCCCCTTAACCCCTGAAATTCTTTAGATAAGCGCCTCTTGACAGCTGATTGCTGCCTGCTACAATACACTGTGCCATTCCTTCAGTCGGAAGGTGTGCCAAGGCAAAGCATGGGGCAGCTCCTGTACTACAGAATCTTTTAATCAGGGCTGTAAGAAGTGATCAGGGAAATCAGAGCTCACCATCCCCCACCCTCCCATTGAATTCTTCTAGTAATTACAGTTAAACCTAAAGAGAAGATTTCTTCAAAGTGGAATGGCTCCTGTGGGCATTTTTCAGTGGAGCAGGTTAATTTATACTTACAGTATCTGACCACAGCAGATCAATAACAAGTCTGTGATGTGCAGGAATGCACGCAGGAGATACTGTAAGCAAACACAGCTCAGGAATTGATATGTATCCAGCCACTTCTGAGCTTAATTTTGGCATGGTCTCCTTCCTTTTCTGGCATCTGTAAACTGGGTTTTAGGATTCTTTGCTTGTTTCTATTTACTTATCTCAGGCTTCTTGGGAATACAGTATCTCTTGGCCTTAAAGGTCAGACACGATTATTCATGTTCATTCAAGGAAGATCATCAGGCCTTGCCCAAGATTCTAGTAGGTCTTTCTAGGGATTGACACTGAAGTGCCCACCTGACTATGAGGTAACTGCAGGTACCTCCTATAAAGAATAAAAGCAGAAGCTTCTATGGACATTTTTCTTAAGACACCTTTGGACACCACTTCTTCCAGTGTTGTAAAAGTTGATCCCCAGCGTCTGAGGGAGCCATCACCCAGTCCTAGGGCAGACCAGGAGGCTCCTGACAGTTTGTAAACCCGAGTTTAGCAACAGTGTTCTAATTCTTTGCAGTCCTCTGCAGTGCCTGGCACAGTGTGGCACTCAGGATTGATGCTTAAGGAATATTTTTACATGTTTGCGTCTCATCTCAAAGGGAAATGGTTGGCCTTGAAACAGTCCCTGAACTTATCAAATGAGATCCTGTTGAATAGATGGTCTGATCTGGTGTGGTGGAATAATTGACTAGATTTTTTATTGAACACCGAGTATTATACTTTATAATTTTGTGTCTATAATTATGGCCTGGTGAATTTAGAATAGTTTTATTTCCATTTATTTGGAAGAATCTATTTTAGTTTTTCCCCCAGAAGGAAGATGTTTTCGAGATACTCCTAGAACTGGAGCAGAGGTTTAAGACTGAATATGTGACACTAACTCCCTACCCTCACTAGGCTGTTGATATTACATTGTGGGGTGAGAGTCAAAGAATGTTACAGTTAATAATAGTAATTAACAGTTTACCTGGTTACCTACCACAGCTAATCCAAACCCAAGGAAATTAAAGTGTGTATAAGTTAAATGTCATCTCTTTTTGAGCATACCCTCTGTTCAAGAAGTATCCCTAGGACAAAAAAAAAAAAAAAATCATCAACATAACCTGTGAGCAGATTTGCCTTCTTGGGGCCCCACTGACTGCAGCCTTTACAAAACCCACAGATCTGGCTGAGTGTGTGGAATGCCAGTCTGAGACATAGAAGCTTGTTTACTGTGCTGATTAAATGGAAAGTTTGAAATAACTGAGGAGAGAGTGACATTTTGACTTGTGTATTATGTGTGTGTGGTGGGGAGGGGCTTGGTAATGGTATTTGTAGTTGTAATGATGTGTTTGACACTCCTTGATTGGTGAATGCCAGCTCTAAATTATCCCTAAATAGGGGAGGAAAATTTACCTTGGGAATGCACATTCTTTGTTGGCTCTTTGTGACCCTTCCCTCCCCCTCTCCCTCCTCTGCTTATCTTCCCTGAAGACCTGAGAGATGGATGGGAGAAAGTTGTTAGTTCCTAAAGAAAGGGTTAAAGAAGGCTTCTGTTGTCTTGGTTGAAGATATAAGAGGCTCAGAAAAGAATAGAACTAGACACTGTGTATTAAAAAAAAAAGGGGTGAATTAAAGTTGCTTCAGTTTGTATTTTGGTTATCAGATCATTAAGTAGTTTTTCACTATTTCTTCCTTCCTTCTTCATTTCCTTCCTTTCTCTCTGTCTTCCCTCCCTCTTTCTTTCTTTCTCCCTTCTTTCTTTCCCTAGCCTCCTTTTCCTCCCTCCCTGCTTCCCCTTCCTCCTCTCCTGTCTATCTCCTGTTGTGAACTGTGGGTTGATTGCTTTGAGTCTGGGCTAAAGGGGCTCATTTTCCTCTCACTTAATACATTTATCTGTGATCTTATCTTCCTTGCCCCCTTCTCCATTACTTCTTCATTTCAGAGTGGATCATTTCATATAATGTTTAACAACTTGGGGTGAAGGCGTAATAAAGAATCAGAGTTTTGGCTTTTTACCCTGCTTTTGAAAAGTAGTAGTTTTGTTGTTGGTGGTGGTAATACAATAGCTTTTGAGCCAAGTACTATGGTGAATTCTTGACCTGCATTACCTCTTTTGATCCCACTAAGCAGTCCTCTGAGCCCTGTTTGTGTAATCTCCACTTTTCTGTGATAAAACCAAGGATTGGAGGGGATGAGTATTGTACCCGAAATCCCAGAGTGGTAAGTGGCACAAATTTAGACTGACTGAGTCTATGCAGCTACTACATGCCATGTTGTAGTATTACTGGTCTTCTTTCTAAGCACAGATGTTCTTTCTGTTTCCAGTGGAAAGTGAGGTGAATTGTAAACTTAGGCAAACAATGGAATAAACATTTTCTAGGTATTCAATAGTGCTTCCATTAACAAAGCCAAATTGGTCGTTTGGGGCTGGGACATTGTGGCCCAAGATCCAGGGTGAGGGTGAGAACAGATTCTGCAGCGTGGATGCTTCTTCAGTGCTGGTTAGATTTGGGGTCGGTCATCTGTCCAGATACTGTCACTGTATTAGCCAAAGGAGAAGGGAGCATCTCACAGTGAGAGGAGACTGAGCTATGTGGACTGTGACAGATATTGCCAGGCTGAAAACAGGAAGGAGGCTTGATGAGTCCAACAACAATAAAAAGGCAAATTATCTCAGTTGTAAGCAGGGAATACTTCTTATTACTGATGGCTGATTGGCTTATCATTGTCAAAATGTTACCCATTGTACATTAGCTTGGGTGGTCCAGCCTGTCAAGCTAGCCTAAAATTAGAGAGTGTGTGTATGTATATGTGTATATATGTGAATAGAAATGAAAACATGTAAACACTAAAAAGTAGAATGAAGCTTTTAGAGGGAAATGCAAGTTATTAGCACATAGGACACAGTTGTTTCGAATCTGAGAGCCTATGTGAATTACTTCTTTTGAGAAAGTAAATAACCCAATCAGAGTCATCACCTTTTATTTTGAAAGCTTTGTTCTATAAGATGCTCTGTGGACTGGTCAATACTTCAGAATGTGCTCAGAGTTTTTTTTTTTTTTTT
>SJYV01014723.1:350047-384432 GCA_006410875.1 Neotragus pygmaeus
GGAAGTTCCAGTGGTCATCTTTTCTTATATGGAGATTAGAGTGGCCTCTCTATAGCTTGGAGTCTTACATTTTCTTGGCCAGAAGGAATCTTAGAAATAATTTGATTAACACCTTTCTTGTGTAGACGGGCACATGATGCCTTGAGGAGCAATGTGATCTTGTTCACTGTCCTACAACTGAAAAGTCATAGTCCTTGGTTTGGAGATCCAGATTCATTCTCTGGCCTTGCCTCTGTCCCAACACACTTTATTCTTATTACATTTTGTGATAGTTAGCTACTGCTGCATAACAAATCATCCCAAATTTAATCACTTAACATTTATCATGTCACATTTTTTGTGAATCAAGAATACAGAGTAACTTAACTGTGTATTGCTGACTTAGGGTCTCTCATGAGGTTGCAGTCAAGGTAACTTTACAGCTGCAATTATCTCAAGGCTTTACTGGAAGAATATTAGTTTCTGGGTTCACTCACATGGCCATTGGCAGTACGAAGAGTATCTCCTTCCAAGCTCACACACAGTAGCTAATGAACCTCGGTTTTTCCTCATGTAGCTCCCACCAAAGGCTGCCTGTAAGTCCTCAAAAGAGAGTTAAAGCAAGCAGTGGAGTAGACACCGAAGTTAGAAGTCATAGTCTTTATATAACTTTATCTTGGACACATCATCCTATCACCTCTGTTATAATCGGTTCTCTAGAAGTGAGTCACTAAGTCCAGCCCACACTCAAAGGGAGTAGAATTATGCCCTATCTCTTGAGGGGAGGAGTAGCAAAGAGATTGTAGATATCTTTAAACCCCTACATATGTGTTTAAAATTTTTTTAGCATTTGGTGATCACAAGAGTCATAATTTTAGCTCAAAGGGCATTTCCTTTTACCTCTTGGTCCTAAAAGGAACCTACATAATTATTTAATCATTGGCACACAGCTAAAATAGACTTCTAAAATTAAGATGATAGCTTAACAGTGTCTTAGAGGTTGCCTAGTTTATAAACAAGGGAAAATACAGGCACTAAAATTTTTAACCTATGTGTCTTCATGCTCAATCATGAGGTGTGTTTAATCATGAAATGATTATGTGTTAATTTATTCATCACATGATCCCTTTCTCCACCAAACAGCCCATTATTTTGAGTATTCCATAATGGTCTGTATTTTTAGCATCAGACCCATAATCCCTAAAATCGTAATGCCTAAAATCCAGATGTTTTTAATCTCTAAACTGTCAGGGTGTTACTGGGAACATAAGGTAAATGCCTTGAAGCAAAAACAGTAATGCGTTTTTAATGAAGAGTCCTTTCTATATTGCTGATTTCTGAGTCAAGAGTTTGCCTCTCTAGCAATGGCCTTTTCATACCACCCTTTGTCATGAAACATATGGCTTACATCACAGTAAAACATGTAGAGTTGGAAGGAGAAAAAACATGTTTCACATATGTGCCATGTCTAATGTAATGCCATATGCCCAGCAAACACAGCACTAAGACTTGCCTTCAGTCCTGAAATAATTAGANCTTTGTCATGAAACATATGGCTTACATCACAGTAAAACATGTAGAGTTGGAAGGAGAAAAAACATGTTTCACATATGTGCCATGTCTAATGTAATGCCATATGCCCAGCAAACACAGCACTAAGACTTGCCTTCAGTCCTGAAATAATTAGAGTAATAGAGTATTCTTAATTTGTTTTAAATACTGCAAATGGTTTCACATTTTCAAGTAATTAACACTCCATTCACTTTTAATATGTGTATTTTATTATTTAAAAAAAACCCCAGTAAGTTTAATGAACCCTCAAACTGTGACATTTAGAAAGCATTAGCTTTCCCCAAATAAATTATCAAGAGAAAAATAGTTCAACTTTGACTTTACTATGTTGAAATGAGCTTAAAAAAAGAATTAAAAGTATTTTGTGCATTTTATGAAATGTGATTGTTTGTGTTTTGCTTGTCTTTGTGCTTATGGTCTTATTTTTGATGACAAATTTTCATCTGATACATTGACAGTGGTAACTTAGGACCATTTCTCCTTAGTAAAACAAAAAAGGAAAAAAAAGAGGAGTGCTTTCAGAAACTTAAAAAAGATGGTACTACGTTTTTTGGTCTTTAAATGGAGTTAATTTGGTTGTTTTTTCTGTAACCATGGTTTATACGTACTCAATGCAAACAATTTTTTAATTTGCAACTTGGAAACAATATATAGCAAAAGCACTAAGGATTTAAGTTTGGTTTATTACTTACCTGTGGCTGTTGTAACAAATTACTATAAACTTGGTGGCCTAAAACAACAGAAAATAATTCTTTCATGATTCTAGAACCTGGAGTCTGCAGTCAGTTTTACTGGCCTACCATCTTTTTTATTTTTGTGAACATCTTTGTCTCAAATGTGCTGTCTTTTTTCTAACCTTTATATGAGAAATGATAACAATGCATTATATTTATAATATTGCATTTATACTTTGTATAATATATATTAGTATACCAATGCATTATCATTGCCACTATTATTTATCATTGGAGTTCTATATTTTGATTGAGGTACAGTCTGCTCTACTCTCTTGAAACAAATGAGTACAAGCAGAATGTTTTCCTCTGGTAGATCTTAGCTAGCTGGAATCCATCTTTGTTTGACAGGAAGCCTAATTGGATTGATGCCTACTGCTGGCATCTGTGTATCTGTCTAGACCAGGATCTTGAGATTCCTGAACCCTCAGACTNGATTCATGGGGTTGCAAAGAGTCGGACACGACTGAGTGACTGAACTGAACTGAACTGAAATGAGCTTTGCAATGAGTGACTCTGTTCTTACGATTGTGTATTCTTAGAAGATATATCTTTAGCTCTTTTCAGCTTATCTTGCACCTGCCAATTTTTGTGTACAGACTTTGGGTTGTAAAATCCTTTGAAGGAACATTTCTACTGTAATTATTATTATTTTTTAAAATTGAAGTATAGTTGATTTACAATATTATGTGAGTTTCAGGTGTATAGCTAAGTGATTCACTGTTTTTACAGATTAGACTCTGTTAAAAGTTATTATAAGATAATGATTATGATTTCCTTGTGCTGTATAATACATCTTTGTTGCTTACCTGTTTTATACATAGTAATTTGTATCTGTTTATCCCACACCCCGATCTTGCCCCTCTCCTCACTGGTAATCACTAGTTTATTTTCTATATTTGTGATTCTGTTTTTCATATATATTCTTTTGCTTTGTTTTCTATATTTTAGGTATAAGTGATAACACAGAAAACTTATCTTTCTCTAGATACATTCATGGTGCTGAAAATGGCAGAATTTCATTCTTTTTTTTTAAAAAAAGCTGAGTAATATTCCTCTGATTGTGTGTGTATCTTCTTTNTTCTATATTTTAGGTATAAGTGATAACACAGAAAACTTATCTTTCTCTAGATACATTCATGGTGCTGAAAATGGCAGAATTTCATTCTTTTTTTTTAAAAAAAGCTGAGTAATATTCCTCTGATTGTGTGTGTATCTTCTTTGTCCATTTGTCTATTGATGGACATTTGGCTTGCTTCCATATCTTAGTTATTATAAACAGTGTTTCTATGAATATTGGGCTACCTATATAGTTTCAAATTGTTGTTGATTTGTCACTTACTCATGTCTTACTCTTTGTTACCCCACGGACTGCAGCAAGCCAGGCTTCTCTGTCCTTCACTATCTCCTGGAATTCGCTCAGACTGTTGAGTTGATGATGCCATCCAACCATCTCATCCTCTGTCACCCCTTCTCCTCCTGCCCTCAAACTTTCCCAGCCTCAGGGTCTTTTCCAGTGGGTCAGCTCTTTGCATCAGATGGCCAGAATATTTTTTCTCAGATATATATACCCAGGAGCACAATTGCTGGGTAATATGATGGTTCTATTTTTAGCTTTTTGAGGAAACTTCATACTGTTTTTCATAGTGGCTTTACCAGTTTATATCCCCAGTGTTATTGTATATGGGTTCCCATATCCTAAGTAACTGGTATTTGTTACTTGTAAACATTTGATGATGGCCATTCTGACAGATATGAGGTGATATCTCATATTATTATTTTAATTTGCATTTCTCTTATCATTAGCAATGTTGAGCATCTTTTCAGGTTCCTGTTCCATCTCTATGTCTCTGGAAAAATGTCTGTTCAGGTCTTCTGCCCTTATTTTGATTGTATTTTCTTATGCTGAGTTGTAGAGCTCTTTATATGTCTTGAATATTAACCCCTTGTCACTCATGGTACCATTTGCAAATGTTTTCCCCTATTCTGGAGGTTGTGTTTTTGTTTGGTGGGTAGTTTCCTTTGCTGTGCAAAAGCTTTTAAATTTAATTAGGTCCCATTTGTATATTTTTCCTTTTGTTTCCTTTGCTTCAGGAGACAGATCCAAAATACATTGCTGCTGCTGCTAAGTTGCTTCAGTTGTGTTCGACTCTGGGCGACCCCAGAGACGGCAGCCCACCCGGCTCCCCCGTCCCTGGGATACTAGTTTATTAAAAAGTATTCTGCCTATGTTGATTCCCAGTCTATACTATGTATTAGTGTTTGCTTTTCCTAGTGAGACTTTACCTTTCTATAGATTTTTACTTATTTACCAATTAGAGAAGATCCTTTAACACTTCTTTGCAGGTAGGTTTAATATTGATGAACTCTTAGATTTTGCGTTTCTGAGAAGTTCTTTATTTTTCTATTTTAAAGTGATAATCTCACTGGGTAGAATGTTGTAGGTGGAAGATTTTTCCCTGTCAGCACTTTGAATATATCATGCCAGTCCCTTCTGGCCTGCAAAGTTTCTACAGGGAAATCAACTGATAGCCTTATGGGGGTTCCTTGTATGTGACTCTTTATTTCTCTCTTGCTGTCTTTAGAATTCTCTCTTTATCCTCTGCTATTTTAATTATGCTATGTCTTGATGTGGGTCTTTTTTAGTTGATGTTGTTTGGTACCCTGTGTATTTCCAGTGCCTGGATATCTATTATATTTCCTTCTTCGGGTTTGGAAATTTTTAGCCATAATGTCCTGTAGCACATTTTCACTGTCCTTATCACTCTCTTCTTTCTAAGATTCCTATAAGGTAATGTTGGTATGCTTAATGTTATCCCAGTGGTCTCTTACATTGCTTTCATTATTTTTATCCTCTTCTGATTTATTGAATACCATTGTTCTGTTTTCCAGATTTGACTATTGAATTCTTCATTTCTGATTGAGTCTTTCTTATGTTTTCTAGTTCCTTGTTAAAATTCTCTCTGTATATATCTTTTTCCTCCATAATTTAGTTAACATTTTTATTACCAATGCTTTGAATTCTTTATCTCATAGTTATTTATTTCTGCATCATTTATTTTTCAGGCTTTTTTTCCTATTGCTCTTGCAATTGCGAGCAGTCCCTCTGTCATTTCATTTTGCATAACTTTCTCCACCTCTATGAACTAAGGTCATGGTTACCCATTTTGGTATTGATGGGGTGTTCTCATGTGTGAGCAGACTCCTTTGGAGGGAGAGCTGGATTTGATGTGGACACAAGTCATATCTTTCCTCACGGTGTATTGGCAGCTATCAGTTTGGTGAGGGGTGAGGCGGGAGATGGCGTGGCAAGAGCTGGCCCCTGGTGTGAGGCAGGACTTCCCTGCCGCTCAGTGGCCATCGTCACCCTCTTAGGGTCAGGGTCTGGTCCAGATTGCTGGCTCAGAAGCCCTTAGTGTTGGGGCTGAGTTGGCTCTGTTCCCTGTAATTGTGCCTTTCCCTTTTCCTCTACCTCATAGACAGGGGGGTGCTGAAAGACATGAGCCCGTGTGGGCTCTCCGCGCGTGCCGGTCCCAGACAGAGGCCTGAGCTTCCCCTCCTGTGTTTTCTGTGCAGGCGCCAGTGTCGCTTCCCTCGCTCTGTTCACACGTAGCCTCAGGTGCTGGTCGCCTTTTGTGCCTCCCAGCCGGACACTTCCCTGGCCTCTGCCACCCCTGCCTTGTTGTGGGTCCATTCTGCAGGACAGGAGGGTCCGCTGGGCTCTCCTCATTTGCTGGTGGGTGAGCTGTGGTGGGGTGGCTGTCAGCGGAGGGCTGGCGCGCTTCTGTGTGCTGCTTGAATCTGACCGCCTCCTCCCCTACATCAGCTTCAGACTGTGCCCTGGGATCAGGTCCCATCTGCATCACACAGTGGAATCTCCGCCCTGGTCATGGTTCCTAAATCCTGTGCTGCACCAAGGTGGCATAAGCGAAACTGGCATTTTCACTTGCATCAGACTGGGCTGCACTGAATCCGTGGTGAAATCCTGGTAGTCAGTAGAGCAGACCTCTGTCCACCCTGCCTCAGAGGCAAGGCTGTGCTTGTGTACTACACGAGTAGAGCCAGGCTTCCCACAACCAGATGTTAATACAGGGGTCTTCCAACCTGACAGTGGGGCTTGACTGCCCGCATAAGACCAGGACTGGGGTGCCCAATCTGTGGCTCTTACCCCTCAGTACCCCTGGGCACATGTCCACTCTTGCAAACTCCTTTTCCTGTGAGTCTCTCCCCAGGGCACAGGTCTCAACCCAATCTCCTTCTTTCCTTCCTACCTGATTACACGTGTAGAGCTCTTACAGCTTTTGTTGTATGGAAGTCCTGCTGCCAGTTTCCAGTTTGTTTTCAGTGAGAGTTGGCCCACATGTAGATGGATGTTGCTTATGTTCTTGGGGGACACGAGCTTCATGTCCTCTAATTTTACCATCTTGATCAATCTTCTTTCTCCTATAGTTTGATTGGCCTCTCCATCAATAGTCCTTACCAAAAAGTATCAATACGATGTGGAGCGTAGCTTTATGAAAAGAGTCATACAAAGAAATGTCACTGATAATGAAAAAATAGAATGTTAAAATTTTATCACTGACAGAATACTTCACTGCTGCTGCTACTGCTGCTAAGTCGCTTCAGTCGTATCCGACTCTGTGCGACCCCATAGACGGCAACCCACCAGGCTCCCCCGTCCCTGAGATTCTCCAGGCAAGAACACTGGAGTGGGTCACCATTGCCTTCTCCAGTGAATGAAAGTGAAAAGTGAAAGTGAAGTCGCTCAGTCTACCAGGCTCCTCCATCCATGGGATTTTCCAGGCAAGAGTACTGGAGTGGGTTGCCATAGCCTTCACCTATACTTCACTAGATTATTCTTTATCTAACCACTAGTGTTTCTTGCCCCCCTCCTTTTTTTTATGCCTGTTAATCAGAATATGTGGCCTTGACACAATCCTATCCCAATTTTGAACCAGTCTGCTGTTCCATGTCTGTTTCTAACTGTTGCTTCTTGACCTGCATACAGGTTTCTCAGGAAGCAGGTAAGGTGGTCTGCTATTCCCATCTCCTTAAGAATTTTCCAGTTTGTTGTGATCCACACAATCAAAGGCTTTAGTGTAGTCAATAAAACAGAAGTAAATATTTTTCTGAATAATTGCATTACCTAACATTTATTGGGCATTATTCTGTGTCTCTTTCATTAATCAATCTGTGGATAGATCATCCAAAAGGACATCAAATGAAATAGATCTTATTCATGATCATTTTGTCATCATCTTCACTTGTAAAAATAATTATATTGTGCTCTTATCAATTAAAAGACAGTACAGAACTCAGAATATAGTGAGGTTATAAGATGGTATCTTTTTGCAAACAGTATATAGTTACTTGAAATAAGGAGAATGTTCAGTTTATTTAGGTTTTAAAATTATAAATTATCTCTAGTATTAAATCTTGATATAGTATGTAGAATTACCTTTCTGGATTAAGTAGATAATTGGAAAATAGGCCTGTTTAATGTACTTCCCAAAGCATATATATTGATTTTGTATTGAATAATAAAATAATTAGAGCCTGCTAAAATTTAAACATATAGACATTTCATAATATTACATATATGTAGTTACACATCTGTTCAGTTTAGTTGCTCAGTTGTGTATGACTGTTTGGGATCCCATGGATGGCAGCACTCCAGGCTTCTCTGTCCATCACCAACTCTGGGAGCTTGCTCAAACACATGTCCATTGAGTCGGTGATGCCATCCAACCATCTCATCCTCTGTCGTCCCCTTCTCCTCCTCCTCTCAAGCTTTCCCAGCCTCAGGGTCTTTTCTAATGACTCTGTTCTTCTAATCAGGTGGCCAAACTGTTGGAGCTTTAGCATCAGTGCTTCCAATGAATATTCAAGACTGATTTCCTTTAAGATTGACTAATTTGATTTCCTTGTAGTCTAAGGGACTATCAAGAGTCTTCAACACCATAGTTCAAAAACACCAATTCTTTGGCATTCAGGTTTATTAATTGTCCAACTCTCACATCCATACATGACTATTGGAAAAACCATAGCTTTGACAATACAGAGCTTTGTTGGCAGAGTAATATCTCTGCTTTTTAATCCGCTGTCTAGGTTGGTCATAGCTTTTCTTCAAAGGAGCAAGCGTCTTTTAATTTTATGACTGAAGTCGCCATCTGTGATTTTGGATTCCAAGAAAATAAAGTCTGCCACTGTTTCCATTATTTCCCCATCTTCTTGCCATGAAGTGATGAGACTGGATGCCATGATCTTCGTTTTTTGAATGTTGATTTTTAAGACAGCTTTTTCACTCTCCTCTTTAACTTTCATCAACCCCTCCAGTACTCTTGCCTGGAAAATCCCATGGATGGAGGAGTCTGGTAGGCTGCAGTCCATGGGGTCGCTAAGAGTTGGACACGACNCTATTTCCCATGAAGTGATGGGACCAGATGCCATGATCTTCATTTTCTGAATGTTGAGCTTTAAGCCACAGACAAAGTACCACATACCGGGTGCCTTAAACAATAGAAATTAACTGTCTCAATGATCTGAAGGCTAGAAGTCCAAGTGTCTGTAGAGCTGGTTCCTGCGAGGCAGGAGCTGCCCCAGGCCTCTCTCTGCTCAGCTTGGAGCTGGTTATCTCTCTGTCTGTACATTGTCTTCCCTCTGAGTGTATCTGTATCCACATTTCCTTTTCTTATAAGGATGCCAGTTATGATGAGTGAGAACTCACCTAATAACTTCTGTAAAGATGCCATCTACAAATTAGGTCACATTCTGAAATTCCAGAGATTAGGTTTTCATGTTATAAATTTTTGCAAGAACACACTTCAACCCAGAGAAGCCATTTTGAAATACTGTTTTTTTTGTTGTTTTTTTTTTTTTGTCCTCAACCATGGCTTTGCAGGTTATATAAGATTCATAGTCAGAAACTTGTTAGCACTGAGCTTTGGGACTAGACACTGGTTACTCCTCTGAACTTGTTGTCTCATCTGCCCATGAAGATAAATCCTATTTTGGGGAGTTTTTGTAAAATGGCTGTAAAAGGAATGGCTCTCTCTTCTAATTAACCTTACTTGAAAACGAACCTCTGCTTCACATCAGCTTTAGGTATTAGGGAGNTTTTTTTTTTTTGTCCTCAACCATGGCTTTGCAGGTTATATAAGATTCATAGTCAGAAACTTGTTAGCACTGAGCTTTGGGACTAGACACTGGTTACTCCTCTGAACTTGTTGTCTCATCTGCCCATGAAGATAAATCCTATTTTGGGGAGTTTTTGTAAAATGGCTGTAAAAGGAATGGCTCTCTCTTCTAATTAACCTTACTTGAAAACGAACCTCTGCTTCACATCAGCTTTAGGTATTAGGGAGGTTATTTTTCCTTGGTCTTATTGTCCTCATCTTGAAAACAGGAAGAAGAATGTTTGTCTTTCAGAAGCATGTTTTGTAGAATTTTAAATGAGTCACACAAATATTAGGTGTTAAGTCACAAATTCTTTTCAAAAAATGTTTTATACATGGTAAGGTATGAGAGCATTTACTCTTTTGTTCCTTATACGTAACATCTTCAAATTTATAGGCCATTCATTTTAGCATTACTCCAGACTATTTTATTTTTCTTTAGAATATGAGGAGGCTTTGAATCTATAGGGCTGCGAACATAGAAGTGTTTTTTTTTTAATATGACATCAAATAATTTGGCCTCATTTGTGTATCACATACAGTGTCAGCTCTTTTCATCCTGAGTCCATAAGAAAATTCAGTGCTGATGATCTAACACATTTATTGTGTGTAATGAGTTAACTTCTGGTCTGTGCATCTACAATGGTACCAGCTTTATAACATCCTTGGGAGAATTGAAAAAAGAATCATTCAGATTATACTCTGTAGGGCCTAATTACCTCATGGAACCCCAGATGAGTTAGGCTGGCTAAATTTTGTTTTTTAATGACAATGGACAGAAGCTTTTTTCCTTTCAATCCTTCTTGCATCCCTGATTTTAATGTGCTTTTGTTGCTCACTGATTTTGATGAGGTAGGGAGGAGGCAGTCATTATTTCATTTCACACAGATGGAAGTCGAGCATGGAGATGTCAGGGATTGTCTCCAGAGCCTTCTTGAAATAAGATAATGACAAAATGAGGAAAGTAACACCCACTCAACCCAAGCACTCGACTGCTTCTGTGGGATCAAGATTTCAAACTGTAAAATGGATATCCTGTGTTTTATATAGATATCGTTCCCAAGGAAATCAGAACTGTGTAATGTCATTTAGGACAAAATTGAGATTATATTATCATGGCAGTGGGGTTACTTGTATAAGTAGTTTGTGAATACAGTGTATTATGATATATTATTACCTCATTCACTAATATCTGAAAGGAAGTCTTTGCTGTCAGTAGAGTCCCTTTTCCCTTTAAGACATTTGAAGTTTATATGCACACTTTGAGGGGTAATAACTCCAACTTTATCTCTACTTTTTCTGCTGATGGTTGAGGTTTACTGCCCTGCAGATCAACTCCGCTTGCCTTAAAGGCCTACCACAACCTGGCTTTACCCATATGTCAAATCCTTGGCATACCCAAACTATGCAATGGCCAAGTTATTGGTTCCTGGAAATATTTTGAATATATCCACCTCTGAATATTTTTCTTTTAGTTGGAGTACAGTTGCTTTACAACTTTGTGTTAGTTTCTGCTGTACAGCAAAGTGAATCAGCTATATATACATGCGTATCCCTCTTCCCCAGATTTCCTTTGGTCACCACAGAGCGCTGAGCAGAATTCCCTCTGCTATGCAGTTGGTTCTCATTGATTATCTATTTTATACATAGTAGTGGATATATGTCAATCCCTATCTCACAGTACATCCCATCTCCCCTTCTCCCCTTAGTATCCATATGTTTGTTTTCTACATCTGTGTCTCTCTTTCTGCTTTGCAGACACATCTGTTTATCTATACCGTTTTTCTATATTCCACTTATATATGCTAATATACGATGTTTTTCTCTTTCTGACTTCAGTCTGTATGACAGTCTTTAGGTCCATTCACATCTCTGCAAACAGCACAGTTTTGTTTTCTAAGCATATATGGATATTTATTATTCAAACCATTTATTTGGTAGTTAACACATCATGCTGTTCTCATTTTTATGTTACTGTGTTTCCAAACACACAGAACATTTCTTAGAGGTGTTGCCCTCGTGTCTGACATGTATTAGCAGGATGTCAGATACAAAGAGTTGATGTTGAATAAATATTTGTTTACAGATTCTTCATTGAGTTTATCATTAAACAAATTGACTTTATCATTAAACAAGTTTCTTCCTATTACATAGAAGGAAAAGAAACAATGTGCTCTGAAATCAGGTCATTAGTTGAGGATTATTACTTCCTTTTACCTGTTTATACATACATGCTTTGGGAGGACCAGAGTGAGATTGATGTTTGGACAGTAATTTTACAGTGTTGTGGTGGTCTCTGCCATACATCAAGGTGAATCACAACTTGAATCAGTGTGAATACATATATGTATGTATGTGTATCTATCTCCTTCCTCTCGGGCCCCCCTCTTTTAATAAGCGTACCACTCTGTGTACGTGCTCAATTTATCAGTCGCATCTGAGTCCCTGGGACCCCAGGGACTGGCTTTTGCCTCCACTTTCTCCCTGCAAAAGACAGATAACACAATGAAAGTGAATAAATAGTATCAGACCTGTGGTGGATGTGTTTTGCAAATACCTTCTTCCATTCTGTGGAATGACCTTTTCTAATAATGCCTGTGGATGAACACACATCTTTAATTTTAATTAATTCCAACTTATTAATTTTTATTGTTATGATTTTGCCTTGTTTCAGGAATCTTTGCCTNCTCGTTCACTAATATCTGAAAGGAAGTCTTTGCTGTCAGTAGAGTCCCTTTTCCCTTTAAGACATTTGAAGTTTATATGCACACTTTGAGGGGTAATAACTCCAACTTTATCTCTACTTTTTCTGCTGATGGTTGAGGTTTACTGCCCTGCAGATCAACTCCGCTTGCCTTAAAGGCCTACCACAACCTGGCTTTACCCATATGTCAAATCCTTGGCATACCCAAACTATGCAATGGCCAAGTTATTGGTTCCTGAAAATATTTTGAATATATCCACCTCTGAATATTTTTCTTTTAGTTGGAGTACAGTTGCTTTACAACTTTGTGTTAGTTTCTGCTGTACAGCAAAGTGAATCAGCTATATATACATGCGTATCCCTCTTCCCCAGATTTCCTTTGGTCACCACAGAGCGCTGAGCAGAATTCCCTCTGCTATGCAGTTGGTTCTCATTGATTATCTATTTTATACATAGTAGTGGATATATGTCAATCCCTATCTCACAGTACATCCCATCTCCCCTTCTCCCCTTAGTATCCATATGTTTGTTTTCTACATCTGTGTCTCTCTTTCTGCTTTGCAGACACATCTGTTTATCTATACCGTTTTTCTATATTCCACTTATATATGCTAATATACGATGTTTTTCTCTTTCTGACTTCAGTCTGTATGACAGTCTTTAGGTCCATTCACATCTCTGCAAACAGCACAGTTTTGTTTTCTAAGCATATATGGATATTTATTATTCAAACCATTTATTTGGTAGTTAACACATCATGCTGTTCTCATTTTTATGTTACTGTGTTTCCAAACACACAGAACATTTCTTAGAGGTGTTGCCCTCGTGTCTGACATGTATTAGCAGGATGTCAGATACAAAGAGTTGATGTTGAATAAATATTTGTTTACAGATTCTTCATTGAGTTTATCATTAAACAAATTGACTTTATCATTAAACAAGTTTCTTCCTATTACATAGAAGGAAAAGAAACAATGTGCTCTGAAATCAGGTCATTAGTTGAGGATTATTACTTCCTTTTACCTGTTTATACATACATGCTTTGGGAGGACCAGAGTGAGATTGATGTTTGGACAGTAATTTTACAGTGTTGTGGTGGTCTCTGCCATACATCAAGGTGAATCACAACTTGAATCAGTGTGAATACATATATGTATGTATGTGTATCTATCTCCTTCCTCTCGGGCCCCCCTCTTTTAATAAGCGTACCACTCTGTGTACGTGCTCAATTTATCAGTCGCATCTGAGTCCCTGGGACCCCAGGGACTGGCTTTTGCCTCCACTTTCTCCCTGCAAAAGACAGATAACACAATGAAAGTGAATAAATAGTATCAGACCTGTGGTGGATGTGTTTTGCAAATACCTTCTTCCATTCTGTGGAATGACCTTTTCTAATAATGCCTGTGGATGAACACACATCTTTAATTTTAATTAATTCCAACTTATTAATTTTTATTGTTATGATTTTGCCTTGTTTCAGGAATCTTTGCCTATTCCAAGGTTGCAAAAACATTTTCTGTGTTATTTTCCATAAGAATCACTGTTTATCTTTCACATTTACGTTTCTAATCTATGTGGAGTTGATTTTAATAATGTGAGTATATAATGTGAGGTAGGGGGTCAATGGAGAAGGCAGTGGCACCTTACTCCAATACTCTTGCCTGGAAAATCCCATGGATAGAGGAGCCTGGTAGGCTGTGGTCCATGGAGTCGCTAAGAGTCAGACACGACTGAGCAACTTCACTTTCACTTTTCACTTTCATGCATTGGAGAAGGAAATGGTAACTCACTCCAGTGTTCTTGCCTGGAGAATCCCAGGGACGGTGGAGCCTGGTGGGCTGCCCTCTATGGGGTCGCACAGAGTCGGACACAGCTGAAGTGACTTAGCAGCAGCAGCACGGGGTCAATATATGTTATTATTCATATAAATAGCCCTTTACTCAGTTCTATGAACTGAAATTATTATTCTTTTCCACTGCATAACAAAGACACAGTTGTTTATACATCAGCTGTCTGAATGCACGTGGTTACGTTTCTAGAGTTATTATTCTGCTTCACTGGTCCCTTTTTCCCTGAGTCCAGCACTTCACTGTCTTAATTTCTGTGGCTTTGTAATAAGCCTTTTAATAAGTAACTAGTATGATTTAGACTTCCCTGGTGGCTCAGACGGTAAAGCGCCTGTCTGCAGTGCGGAAGACCCGGGTTCAATCCCTGGGTCGGGAAGATCTCCTGGAGAAGGAAATGGCAACTTACTCTAGTATTCTTGTCTGGAAAATCCCATGGACAGAAGAGCCTGGTGGGTTACAGTCCATGGGGTTGCAAAGGGTCGTACACAACTGAGCGACTTCACTTAGTATGATTATCTTAAACAGGTAGTCTCTTGACATTTATTCCCTTAAAAAAAAAAAAGAACAATTTTGATATTTTTGATACTGATCAAGTATTCAGCAGCCTTGATACATTCACTTATTAATTCTAGTATTCATCGCCTCCTCATTTTCACACATTCTAGTAATTTGTAATGTCGGCTACTTCCTATCCAAAGACAGACACACCCAGAGTGCTGTCAGAAACTGGTCCAAGGAACACACACTTGACTGTTCAGAATGCCATTCATTTAGAAAACTTGAGCAAAAACTTCACTTCTTCATGGTTAACCTGACTGGAATTGCGGGTTTTATCCCTGGGCAGAAACTGTGCAAGGAAACTAGCATCTGTGGAGATAACATGATGCTAAACACTACTTGTCAGTCCAGTGGCGAGGTCAGCTGAGATCTCAGACACGTAAGTCACTTCAATTATATCACCAAGCAGGAACATCACGCTGTGTGGTTTTAGCCAATGGTTCAAGGCATTTTAAAACAGTTTCCTCCCTCCGATCCGTGGGGCAGCATATTTATGATTTAAAGAAGGAACGGAGAGGCACGCATAGTTCCAACTTACTAATTTTCCTAAATCACAGAACAATATACTACGTAAAAATTCTGAAATCTCATGACAGTGATTTTGTTAGTGATTACTCTCAGAAGAGGACCAAAATATCAGTTGCAGCTAAAAGAAGCCAATTTGCCTGCCTGTATATAAAGTGTGGTAAAGTACTGAAGAAAATACATTAAAGAAAATCTTTGAGGGACTTCCCTCGTGGCCCAGTGGCTAAGACTCTGAGCTCCTAGTGCGGGGGGCCCAGGTTTGATCCCTGGTCAGGGAGCTAGATCCCACATGCTACAACTAAGACCCAGAGCAGCCAAAGAAAGAAAGAAAGAAAGAAAAATCTTCGCGAGTAGATGAGAAAAATTTATAATCCTTTGGGTCATTAGCTTTTCCTGTATATAAACCATCCCCCAAATTAGTAGCTTAGTCCAATATCTATATATTTGTTTCATAGTGCTGTAGGTTGTCTGTTTGAACTGGGTTCGGTTAGTTGGTTCTGCTGCTGTGGGCCATACCAGGCTCATCCTTGCTAGGCTTGCTCATGAGTCTGTGATCTGTTGCCATGTCCTGTGGGGGATGACTTGTCTAAGACAGGTCAGATGGGTCTCTCATCTCTATTCCCTATGAGCTCTTATCCTCTGGCAGACTAGCTTGGACTGATGGTGAGAAGAGACTCAAGATCAGCAAGTGGACGAGAGCATGCAAAGCTGCCTCCTTAAGGTTCTACGGCTCATTTAGACTCAAGGTCAGAATGTACACAATGCTGTTTCTGTCATGTTCTGCCGGTCAAATAAAGGGATGAGGCTAAACAGTGAGGGATAGGCTCCCCCACTTGATACAGTTTTAGGAAGGTGGCATTTTGGGGTTACCTTCTACACCATCCAAACAACAGACTACAGTGCTCTATGGTGTGTTTTAAAACAGATGTGAAATACTGGTAGTTTTCAACTTATCTTACATGCTAGCGAAGTAATGCTCAAAATTCTCAAAGCCAGGCTTCAACCGTACATGAAATGTGAAATTCCAGATGTTCATGCTGGATTTAGAAAAGGCAAAGGAACCAGAGATCAAATTGCCAAAGTCCATTGGATCATCGAAAAAGCAAGAGAGTTCCAGAAAAACATCTACTTCTGCTTTACTAACTCTGCCAAAGCCTTTGTCTGTGTGAATCACAACAAACTGTGGAAAATTCTTCAAGAGATAGGAATACCAGAGCACCAGACCTGCCTCTTGAGAAACCTGTATGCAGGTCAGGAAGCAACAGTTAGAACTGAACATGGAACAACAGACTGGTGCCAAATCCGAAAAGGAGTACGTCAAGGCTGTATATTGTCACCCTGCTTATTTAACTTATATGCAGAGTATAGCATGAGAAATGCCAGGCTGGATGAAGCACAGCCTGCAGTCAAGATTGCCAGGAGGGATATCAATAACCTCAGATATGCAGATGACACCACCCTTAATCGCAGAAAGTGAAGAACTTAAAGAGCCTTTTGATGAAAGTGAAAGAGGAGTGTAAAAAAGATGGCTTAAAATTCAACATTTAGAAAACTAAGATCATGGCATCTGGTCCCATCACTTCATGGCAAATAGATGGGGAAACAATGAAAACAGTGACAGGATTTATTTTTGGGGATTCCAGAATCACTTCAGATGGTGACTGCAGCCATGAAATGAAAAGACGCTTGCTGCTTGGAAGAAAAGTTATGACTAACCACAGCATATTAAAAACCAGAGACATTACTTTGCCAACAAAGGTCCATCTAGCCATGGTTTTTCCGGTGATCATGTATGGATGTGAGAGTTGAACTATAACGAAAGCTGAGCACCGAGGAATTGATGCTTTTTAACTGTGGTGTTGGGAAGACTCTTGAGAGTCCCTTGGACTGCAAGGAGATCCAATCAGTCCATCCTAATGGAGATCAGTCCTGGGTGTTCATTGGAAGGACTGATGTTGAAGCTGAAACTCCAGTACTTTGGCCACCTGATGCAAAGAACTGAGTCATTGGAAAAGACCCTGATGCTGGGAAAGATTGAGGCCAGGAGGAGAAGGGGTCGACAGGATGAGATGGTTGGATGGCATCACCGACTCAATGGATATGGGTTTGAGTGGACTCTGGGAGTTGGTAATGGACAGGAAGGCCTGGCTTGCGGCAGTTCATGGGGTCGCAAAGAATTGGACACGACTCAGTGACTGAACTGAAATGAGTCAAAACTGTGGTTTTTCCAGTAGTCATGTACAGACATGAGAGTTGGACTATAAAGAAAGCTGAGCACCGAAAAATTGATGCTTTTGAACTGTGGTGTTGAATAATACTCTGGAGAGTCCCTTGAACGCAAGAAGATCCAACCAGTCCATCCTAAAGGAAATCAGTCCTGAATATTTATTGGAAGGACTGATACTGAAGCTGAAACTCCATATTTTGGCCACTTGATGTGAAGAATTGACTCATTTGAAAAGACCCTGATGCTGGGAAAAATTGAAGGTGGGAAGAGAAGGGGATGACAGAGAATGAGATTGTTGGATGGCATCACTGACTTGATGGACATGAGTTTGAGTAAGCTCTGGGAATTGGTGATGGACAGGGAAGCTTGGTGTCCTGCAGTCCACGGGGTTACAAAGAATTGGACATGACTGAGCGACTGAACTGAACTGAAAATGAGATGAAAATTTATAGACATAGAAGTTCTATAATTTTTTTTTCCTAGGCCACACCAGTAACCGGAGTTTCACTGCCCTAGATAATTTGCAGTGTGAATATTTTTCACATATATTTCATGTGACAGTAGATGAAACAGAAAGCTTTTACTGATAGGCATTTTGCTTTTTGTCCACCAGTCCCCTTCTAGAATCAAACACTTGCTGTAAACACCACACATTAAAGTCACCATGTGACAGCTGATGTCAATATGAGGTAACATAGAGGAGAAAAGAGATTATTGTTGTTTGAAATTTTCATATAATGTCCTCAGTGTCTAGGCTGGTCATAACTTTTCTTCCAAGCAGCAAGCATCTTTTCATTTCATGGGTGCAGTCACCATCTGCAGTGACTTTGGACCCCCCCAAAATAAAGTCTGTCACTGTTTCCATTGTTTCCCCATCTATTGCCATGAAATGATGTGACTGGATGCCATGGTCTTAGTTTTCTGAATGTTGAGTTCTAAGCCAACTTTTTCACACTCCTCTTTCACTTTCATCAAGAGGCTCTCTAGTGCTTCTTCACTTTCTGCCATAAGGGTGGTGTCATCTGCATATCTGAGATTATTGGTATTTCTTCTGGCAATCTTGATTCCAGCTTGTGCTTGATCCAGCTCGGCATCTTGCATGATGTACTCTGCATATAAGTTAAATAAACAGGGTGACAGTATACCTTGACGTATTCCTTTCCCGATTTGGCACCAATCTGTTGTTCCATGTCCAGTTCTAACTTGCTTCTTGACCTGCATATAGATTTCTCTGGAGGTATGTCAAGTGGTCTGGTATCCCCATCTCTTGATGAATTTTCCACAGTTTGTTGTGATCCACACAGTCAAAGGCTTTAGCAGAAGTAGATGTTTTTCTGGAACTCTCTTGCTTTTCCGACGATCCAACAGATGTTGGCAATTTGATCTCTGATTCCTCTGCCTTTTCTAAATCCAGCTTGAACATCTAGAATTTCACAATTCATGTATGGTTGAAGCCTGGCTTGGAGAATTTTGAGCATTACTTTGCTAGCGTGTGAGATGAGTGGTACAGTTTGGTAGTTTGAATTCTTTGGCATTACCTTTCTTTGGGATTGGAATGAAAACTGTCTCATTTTACAAGTTATTAACTGTGTGTTTTTGGCAATATTTATTCTTCATTAGTATAATGGGAATATATATGAATACATATTTTATGTATTTTTTGAACATGTGCTGTATGTATATATGGCTGTGTACACCATGCTTTTGTATAGTGTGTATTCACCCATCTAGATTTGAAAGTGATGAAGACTTATGCTATGAAGAGTGTTGACTCTAGAAACAATATCTGTGGAGGAAATGATCAAAATTTCTAAAAGTATAGCTTTCAAAAAGGGTTTTATAAGGTAATATGATAATGCATCATATTTAAATCTATGCTTAAAAAATATTGTGTGTGTGTAAGTTGCTCAGTCATGTCTGACTCTTTCCGACCCCATGGACTGTAGCTCACCAGGCTCCTTTGTCCGTGGGATTGTCCGGGCAACAATACTGGAGTGAGTTGCCATTTCCTTCTCTTTTAAAATATTAAACATAATAAAAGCAAGGGCCCATACATTCAGTTTGTGATGGAAGTGCTATTGAGCATACTGCAAATGTAATGAAATTCCTAAATTGTTGACATTTTAATTTGGGACCTGATCCCACACAAAATAAAAATTAGGGATCCCCCCCCCCCCACACACACACCTGCTGCCATTCCCAACTCGTGCGTGCTCGTGCTATGGTAGTGCCCTGGTACTCCTTTACTTAAAAATATAGATGTCTGTGTTTTTGAAAGGTTCTAGGATGATGCCTAGATCCAGCGGAGAAATTTGGTTGATGCTCTTATTTTGCATTTCCTTTTTTTTCAGTCCTATGGGTCATTCGAATAAGATTCAGTCAGTATCTAGGAAGTGCGATATTTAGAAAGTTACTACATCTCCTTTGCAAGTAGGCTTTTAAAGACTTTAAACTCCTTTTTTAGATATCTGTTTTACTGTGTAGTTTGAGTATTTTATAGATGTGTTATAAAAATGACAGTATTTTGCAACGTCTTTTTCCAGAAATCTCAAATATAGTTTCTGAAAGAGTGGCTGTGGGAAAAAAATATATATATTTTTCCTTCCTAGACTGACACATTTTGGTATGGGAAATGCATAGTGCTTTTATTGCTGCAGGAAATTTTCATACTTTGTTATCAAATCACTTTATAATGCCACTGCTTTTGAAAAATAACCATTGTGTGTCTTCATTTCTTCTTTCAATATGGCCGTTTTGCCCTGAGCAACTTTATAATAAAGTACACTCTGGTTGGCATCTTTCCATCTGGATAACTGCCCCGTATATCTCTGTGAATTCACCATCTAATGCATTACTACCTACTCCAAATTAGTCAACATGTAATTCTGCTAAAATTTAAATGAAAGAGGAAAAAAAAACTCCATAAGAAAAAGAATTTAATGACAATATACAAAATAAATGTGTCTCAAGGTGTTATAAATGTGTGTTTGATGTTATTAATTCTATTATTGTTAATATCATGTGAAAATTTAAAAAAAATCTATTTTTGGATAATCATTTTTACTTCTAAGAACACCTATAAACTCGTTGACTCTAAGATACATAAGTACATACTGTGTATGTGAGTGTGTGTGAAAGTCGCTCAGTTGTGTCCAACTCTTTGAGATCCCGTGGACTGTAGCTCATCAAGCTCCTCTGTTCATGGGGATTCTCCAGGCAAGAATACTGTAGTGCATTGTCATGCCCTCATCCAGGGATCAAAGCCAGGTCTCCTGCATTGAAGGCAGGCTCTTTACTGACTGAGCCACCAGGGAAGCCCCAAGTACATAATAATGGGTACCTAAGTTGAAGACTGTTTTTTGAAAGGATTTTGGACTCATGGGATAAATTTTCTTCTGTGCATTTAAGATGACTCTCAAATAATTTTATTCAGGTGAGCTCCTCATCCTTCCTTCCTTCCCAACTTTTAAGGTTCTCTTCCTCCTCCATTGGGGCCAGTCTTAGATTGTTTCTCTGCCAGTTGAAGAGGAGTACTTTTCCTTGTGTTGCTCATTTTATAATTACTCATGCCCTCATCTAAATTGGGCTTCCCTTGTGGCTCAGCTGGTAAAGAATCTGCCTGCAGTGTGGGAGACCTGGGTTTGATCCCTGGGTTGGGAAGATCCTCTGGTTAGGAAAATGTCAACCCACTCCAGTGTTCTGGCCTGGAGAATTCCATGGAATATATAGTCCATAGTGTTGCAAAGAGTTGGACATGACTGAGCAACTTTAACTTCACTTCACTTCCTCTAAGCTAGCATTAAAGTAAGTCAGAGAAGAAACAAGCAGAATGCTGTACAGGAAAGAAAATTAGTTTAGGTCCTAAACCCTCCTGAGACTAGCCAGATGTGTGTCCAGAGGTTATGAATTTCATTATGTCCTTTCACTTTATTGTCTGCTACATGAGGAGGTTGCCCAAGATAATGTATAAAGTTTCTGATTTTTATTTGGTTTCATTCATGGAGAAAGGTAGATGTGAAGAAGGCACTAACAACAAAGAAGAGAACAATATAACAGAAAATGAATGTGCTGGGTAAGGGAGGAGGAGAGTGCATAATGTATGTGTATGATTGGTATTGGTCCTCTTTACCCTTTCTTTAGGTTATGTTTCTATTTGATTAATCATCATTTATTTGGTTTCTTCACACAGAGCTTAACTATTCTACCATATGTGGTGTTCATAGATTTCAACAGAGACATGGGATATGTCTGGGCTTTGCTAGTGGCTCAGATGGTAAAGAATCCACCTGCAAGGCGGGAGACATGGGTTCGATCCCTGGGTTGGGAAAATCCCCTGGAGAAAGGAATGGCTACCCTCTCCAGTATTCTTGCCTGGAAAACCCCATGGACAGAGGAGCTTGGCAGGCTACAGTCCATGGGGTTGCAAAGAGTCAGACACAACTGAGCAACTAAGACATACATGCGTGCGTACACAGACACACATGCGCACACAGACACACGTGCGCACACACACACGCACACACACACACAGTAAGTCATAAGGACAAAGCGAGGAATGAAGAGAAGATGCTTTAATTCATATTTCGCAGCCATTCATGATGGCCTCTCACAATTCTACCATATGTCTTTGTTGCTGGCAGTGATGTGAAAGAACATTCTTTGGAACTGGATGTTTCTATCCTAGGAACGTTCCCTCAGAGAAGAGCTAAGTACCCATCGTGAAAAATGGAAACCACAGCTATTCACTGACAGACATCAGTGCAATCTCTGCCCCATTTAACAGATCCATCCTTTTAATTGGTGACAATATTTATGTCATCTAAGTCTGCGAATGCCCTTCCCATAAGGCAAGACAACTCCAGTTATAACTTAGGACAGAAAGGGAAATTTAGGAGCCATCCATAATGTTTTGACTTCCATTCCCAGAAATTTAAATTGGCTCTGAATTTATGCACTCAAGCTATACTAGAAACACCTAAAGTTTGTGGATTTAGAAAGTAGTACACTAGATTTAGGAAGTAATATTATAGACACAGGCCTTGAACATTCTCATTTTTAATGTAGATCTTTTCTTCAACATTAATGAACTCTTCTAGGACGTTGTTTCCCATCTTTGGCACTATTGACATTTTGGTCCAGATAATTCTTTGGTGTGGAAAGCGGTCTTGTGGACTGTAGGGTATTTACCATCATCCCTGGGCCCCTCCCTTTAGATGTTATTATCACTCTCCTTGTGTTGTGACAACAAAATACATCTCCAGACTTTGCTTGTTGTCCCCGGGGAAGGGGAAAAATCATCTTTAGTTGAGAGTGATTGGTCCAGGGCTGTGATCATTCTGAAGATGAAATGATTGATGTAAACACCTGTGAGTAGGGAAATTAGTTTTGTTGAGCTCTAGTTATGAAGTGCTTAAAAGCTATTAAATACTGTTATTTAAAGACTCTGTTTTAAAAATAATCCTAAGGAAAACAATAATCATTGCTAAAGTATTAACACTCAGTCATGTCCAACTCTCTGCGGCCCCATGGACTTGTAGCTTGCCAGGCTTCTCTGTCCATGGGAAGGATACTGGAGTGGGTTGCCAATCCCTTCTCCAGGGAATATTCCCAACCCAGGGACCAAACGTGAGTCTCCCACATTGCAGGCCGATTCTTTACCATCTGAGCCACTGGGGAATCCCGATGATTGCTAAAGGGAGTGGTAAATTCTCCACAAAATTCATTTTAATATTTACTTTTCATAGTAATTAAGTAAAACAATTGTCATGTACTGCTAGATTTTTGCTATGTATTGATGTAAATAAAACAAATGGACATAATAGCTAAAACTTTATTACTTGTAATGTATCTTAAAAGCAAGATATATTTTAAACAGAAATTACTTTGATGCATTACCTGTGGTGGATTCATGTCGATGTATGGCAAAGCCAATTGAGTATTGTAAAGTAAAATAAAGTAACAAAAAAAAAAGATACTCTCTTGTTTTTTAATATAATGAAAAAGAGTAATGAGTTAGGAATGATGGTTTCACATCCGTTTAGCAGTACCCAAAGATTAAAGTGTTTCCCTGATGGCTCAGAGGTAAAGAATCTGCCTGTCAATGCAGGGAGATGTGGGTTCGATTCCTGGGTTAGGGAGATCCCCTGGAGAAGGAAATGGCAACCTACTCCAGCATTCTTGCTGGCAAATCTCATGGACAGAGGATCCTGGCAGGCTACAGTCCATGGCGTTGCAAAGAGTCAAACACAGCTTAGCCACTAGACGACAACAATGACAACGAAAGAATGAAGTAATATAATCTGTGCTCTGTTTTGGGGGTAAGAAGTGACTTGGTTACATATCTGTCTATAACTAAGATTGATCTATTTCTCAGTTTTAAAGCATATTTTAGGAAGAATGGAACAAATAACAGACTCCATCAACATATTGGATAGACTTGTATTTTAACTTTCCCATTGCAAGCTTTCACTAGTGTTGTATAAAGCTGGATAGAAGTTATCTTATGCAAGAATCACTTAAAGACATGAGATGCTTTTTCTAAAGCTATCCCACTTTTCAAATCAGAATTATGTTTCTGTTTGTAAGGAAAAAAAAAATAGGTAGACAGGGAGATGAGGTTTCTTGTTTTCCCCTTCTCTATCTGTTCATTTCTTGTGGCATACTTCATTTTTATTTCCTGAAGGAGAAAGAAACTATCAAAGTTAATAATGTCATTTTGCCATTTTTGAGAGGAACTAATATTTATGTGTGCCTCAAATGTAAAGTTATTTGAAATCTTACAGAGATTCTACCAGGAGTAATTTGAAAAGTGAAATTACAGACACTCAGACCATTGGCTTTTCTATGTATCAAAACTAAACATATGAAGAGTCATTAATGTATCCATATTAATAGGCTTTGTTTTACTCTTCAGTTCTTATAATCCAGTTGATTTCACCAGAGTCATCATGTACTTACAGTCACCAGCTGTCTTCAGACTAAGTCATAGTCTAAGCCAAAAATGAGATGACTGAGTTATTAATATGTATTTATTCATAATATCTCATAAACCTTCTTGAGGTTTTTCTTTTTTTCCCCAATTTATTGTCACGAATACATGTTTGGGGCAAAATAGAATTATGACATGGTTTGCTGTGATGTGAAAGAGTATAATTTGAGTTGAGTTTATTTTATAAAAATAATTCTTTATATTTAGATTCAGAGGTATATTGGTATGTTTAATGACATTCTGTTTAATTTAAAAACATTGTTCTATTGCCCTTTTTAAATTTCAGCACTGTTTTCTATAGTTGAAATGAGGCTTTTGGTTATGCTGCATGTATTTAAGAATACATTTTCCATATCCCTCATTAATTAAATGAATGTGGCCACTTCATAAACATTATACATATGGCTTTATATGAACGTGTAGAAGTATCCTTGCCTTTCCCATCTATGAAATGTGGTGTGTCTTTGCTGTCAAGAGTTCCCATTTCTGTTATATCCCAAACAGGGATCTTCTAGTAGTGGGGAATGCAACACTTAAAGCTGTGACATGAACTACAGTGTTTCTATTTGGACCTTTTTTCAGTTATACACCTGACCATTTTTTGATATTCCACATTATATGAATTAGTTTGAAACACTGTAATAATTGTTCTGCAGGGTGAGGGTCAGGGATGGGGGATTGAGTGACCCAGTTTTTGGGTGGGTTTCCTTGTCTAACAGAGTGAATCCTTAGGGTCTACTTATTTGGGAGCCAAGGTCGACATGGACCCAGGATTCCCATCTCATTGTTTCAGTTTACAGCCCATACAACCTAGGCATTGTTTACAGCTGTGCAGTCCACAGCTGTTGAAACATGAAGCTATAGTCTGAGTTGTACAGTGGGGCATCCACTATCCTCATGGGAGGATTTAAACTTAAACTGAAATACAGGAAAGTGTTTACTTCCCCAGTTCCACTAGCTGTGTTTAATATGGTCAGTCATTAGCGCAGATACAGAACATTTCTATCTTACATAAAGTTTTATTGAATAGTGCTAAAGGATTCTTGTCTTAGACCATGAAAAAAATATTTAAGGGACTATCTTCTGCTGCAAAATCCTCATGAATAAGTGAAGTGTTGAAAGTTGATTTTGTTTTTTCTTTTTGTTTCCTTGTGTTATAACTGTGTACTGAGGGCACAGGAAATTCACAAAGCACCCTCAGCATTCTACCAAACTCACTACAAAGTTTGCTCCAGCCCTGCTTTTGTCTCATTAATCAGAGTTCCCTAGTAGCGCATCCTCCTTAGAGATTTTTTTTTTCCTCTTACATAATTGGAAATCTGTCCTAGTCAATTTATAGAGGCCTGATCTGTTTGAGCTGTGTGGTCCACTGGAGAAGGGAATGGCAAGCCACTTCAGTATTCTTGCCTTGAGCACCCCATGAACAGTATGAAAAGGCAAAATGATAGGATACAGAAAGAGGAACTCCCCAGGTCAGTAGGTGCCCAATATGCTACTGGAGATCAGTAGAGAAATAACTCCAGAAAGAATAAAGGGATGGAGCCAAAGCAAAAACAATACCCAGCTGTGGGTGTGACTGGTGATGGAAGCAAGGTCCGATGCTGTAAAGAGCAATATTGCATAGGAACCTGGAATGTCAGGTCCATGAATCAAGGCAAATTGGAAGTGGTCAAACAGGACATGGCAAGAGTGAACATCGACACTCTAGGAATCAGCAAACTAAAATGGACTGGAATGGGTGAATTTAACTCAGATAACCATTATATCTACTACTGCGGGCAGGAATCCCTTAGAANGACTGAGCAAATGAACTAACTGATCTGTTTGAGAAATTGAATAAAAGAAGTCACAGTATTTAGGGATTTCCTTCTTACCCCACCATCTCCCTACTTTAATGGGCATATATGCTCAGGTTAAATGCCATTACCATATTATTTCTTTTAAGATGTCTAGAATTGAAAGTATAGGGTTATTTTAAGACACAAACAAAATGGATATGGATAAACAATATCTAGTTTCTTGTGAAAGCAACATTAAGTTCTTATGAAGGTTAAAAAACCTAATTATCTACCTTTGTCTCCCTTTTTTTTCAGAAAAATGTTTTGCTTCTTTAACTTTCTCCTCCTAGATTGACCAGTGTAATTTTTGAAAATAATTTTTAAGATTACAAACTCATGTAGTTTGATGTGATGTGTTCCAATTTATTGCAATTGTTACCCATTTTGCCACTCAAATTTTCCTGCATTTGACTGTTAGAAGCCTCATCACCCTGGCTTCCTCAAGATCCTACTCTGTAGCCCAGGGAGCTCTGCTCAGTGTTAATGTGGCAGCCAGGCTGTGAGGGGAGTTTGGGAGAGAATGGATATATGTGTATGTATGGCTGAGTCCCTTTGCTGTTCACCTGAAATTGTCACAGCATTTTGTTAATTGGCTATACTCCAGTCTAATATAAAAAGTTAAAAACAAAACAAAGAAATACCCTGGTAATGCCCAAAAGCCTCTTTACTTGCTGGTATGGCGAGATGTTCCATGTTTATTTTGCACATTTCCTTCAAAAAACCTATAATCACCATTTCTCTAGGAACTTTAAAGATTTTTTTAAAGTTTTTTTCTCTTTTGTTAACATAATCTATAGAAATACCAACAATACAGAAAGCTGAAAAAAATCCATAAGCATTTCATCAATTTGAATATGAATATACTTATTACAGAAAAGGGTTCTAATGTTAACTCGAAGTTAAAGGGTTAGATAGGTGTCAGCTAATGAGACCACTTGAAGCAGTAATTCAAGACTCAGGGCAAATATTTTGTTCCATTTCAAATTAGATTGCACACACTGGCCCTCTGAGCTGTTAGTTTCTCTAACCACACACGTACATAATAGAAAAGAAAATGGAGATCAGCAAAATTATTGCTAACATCTTTGTACTGTGAGCAGTAAGAAACCAGGGAGTTTTAAATATTTTTAATTTTATGTTCAGTTCATCTAGATGGTTCAGTTTTATCTGCCTGTCCCAGTTTATAAAAGACACAAAGGGCAGGGTACTTTAAAAATCACAGAGTTGGGCTGTTGGACAGATGCAGAATAATTTGTGACGTAAACCAGACCATAGTACATTTAATATCTCCAACCCCCTTTTGCTGTTTTTATTGCAGAGTTCTTGGCTACACTTTCTTTAGGCTAATTGAAAGTACTTGTAACATTGATTCATCTGCATTATTTACACTGAAAATGTTTCCTTAAAAATCTCTTGTCCAGGTACTTCCCTGGGGGTCCATGGTTAAGACTCTGCCTGCTGGTGGGGGTTTGATCCCTGGTTGGGGAGCTAAGATCCCACATTTTAGCTTTCGTGCCAAAAATAAAAAACCCCTTAAAACAAGTGATGTTGTAACAAATTAAGTAAAGACTTTAAGAAGGGCCCGCATTAAAAAAAATTTAAATTGGAAAGATCTTTTGCCCATTTTTGCTCCAAAATTTAAATTCCCTGTTACTGATACACAAGCCAGCATTTTCCTTTTGGCAAAGTTTCTATTATAAACAAGATACAGAAGAGAGATTGGCCAAAATGAACCTCTAGAACTGGTTTTATCTTCACACTTCTGATCTCCTCTTGTCATATCTTGGCCAAGGGCATAGCCTATTTAAGTGAAAATAGGTGTGTTCATATCTGTGTCTATTTCTAGATCCTATCGCTGTGTCATGTCCAGAGGTAACGTTTGTAGTTTCAATGGGAAGAATTTAGTCTTCTTATGTCCTTTTAGTCAAACAGGGGGAAAACCAAATCACCTCTTTCCTGAGATAGCCTTTCATACATCTCCATCTCTGAGATTGCACAGAGGCATTATGTAGCAGTTGGCTCTGATACGCTCGCACAGACACAAATTGAGTCTGACAGGACTGATGTCTCCTGCACTTGGCGTCATTTGAAATGCTGGCGTGAGGATGGGAGTGGTGAAAGGGGGGCAGGGGAAGAGCTGATTCCTTTAGCACTTCTACTATGAAGTTTGGAGAATTTTAACATTTGATAGCTGTGAACTGCTTGATAAGTTGTTTTCCAAATGAGATTGATAACAATAGCTGATTTGGAGCAGCTGGCTAGCTTTTGGTTTCAAGTATGTGCATTTCAATGTACAATTTGATTCTTCATGCCACCCACAAATCTGTTGAAAGAAAAAAAAAAGGCTTTCTAGTGGAATGGTACTTGGAATGATTCACTCCTTTCCTTTTAGTTTTGTATTTCTTGCATTCACACCATTCATATATAACACTGAAAAAGATAGTATCTTTTTAGAAAAAATTTTGTTCTTGTGCTCAGTTTCATAAAAGACGCACTATAGTGTCTGTCTTGCAATTCTTTTTTAAAGTACAAGTTATTTTAAGTTTTTAGGGTATTTCTGGCTATCTCTAGTATTTTGTCACAAGTTTTGTATGTGTTTCCGCATATTCCAACATGCAAAACTTAGAGATAACCATTTCATGGGCAAACATGTTCTGATTGTCTTTCATAAGTTACTCTCGCAGTGAAAGAGAAAGCAATAACGTTAAAAATGCCTTCTTTCTTTATTAAGAGCCTACTGTGTATAAAATGTGTTCAATTTACTAAAGGTTCTGTAGGAACTATTATTTATTACCTGAAGAGCCATACTTCACATTGTTGCTTGGAGCCAGTCAGTCATCACTTCCATTTTTTCTATTCCCACCAGGACCACCATCACTCTTATGGTCTGTGTTGCTTCTTACTTGTGACTCTTGATAATAGTGTTCTGTAAATCATCCCACATTCAGCTGTCACTTAATCTTTCCAAAACTTCATTCTATATTGTTCTTCTCCAAAGCGTTAAATAATCCCCTTTGTAGTTTGCTGCAAAAAGGCTGGTGGACTTAGGTTGGTATCCACGGCTCTCCATGATCTGTTGTTTTTTAAGCCTGGGCCATTGTGTTTTGCCTCATCTTTTGGTTTCCTAATGGATCCATCACACCTATCCTGTAGTGTCAGTGTGGACCTGGGATCAGCTGCTTCAGCATCTTTCAAAAAACTTGTTAGAAATGCAGGTTTTTGGACCCCCACCACAGACCTACTACATCACAGTCTCTGGTGGGAGGGTGCCTTGGTGTAAGCATGTCAGGTGGTTCTGATGCATATAGGTATTTGGGAAGTCCTGATCCAGGCCAGTCAGGTATCTCACCTTTGCCAGAGTTCCTTTTTCACTGCCCTGCTTTTTGCTTAGAATTCCTGGAATGCCTTGCCTTTCTTTTGGTAAAATCCTGCCAGTACTCCAGAGTCTAGTTGGAGACACTTCTTTTTTTCCATGGTGTCATTCCTGCTCCCTATATTCCATAGCATTATTTGGCTTTCCTCCCTGGCACTAATCACTTATTAACTTGTACTCATCATCCTGCGTACCTGGCTTATTTTCCCTCCTAAACTGGAAAATCACAGAGGGTGGAATCTGACTCATTTGTCTATCTCAAGATGCACAAATGAGTAGCAGTTCTGATGTTTTGCACGCAGTAGGCTCTGTAAAAGCAGTCTGTGGCTTATTGATTTTACATAGAAGATTGAGAAAACTAAGCCCTTGCCCAGGAGGCATATAAACATCCTGTTAAATCAAAGTGGCTTATGCTAGCTATTCTTTTGACTTATTGAAGCCAAACTAGACCTGAATGTGATGTGTCTTTAGGGAAGAAGCCAAATGTGCTGGTGTAAAACATTCTAACCTCTACTCTTTAGCTGGAGAAGTTGAATTAACACTGTCATTTCACCTGGTGCCAAAAAAGCAACTTCCATTATTCTGCCAATAATAGACTTTTATCCTGCACGGTGGAGCGTCTCTTAAATCTTACACATAGCGTTGATGTGCTTTCTTCCACCGATGTATTCATGTAATATTTCCTAAGAAGTGACAGTTTCTTCTCATAAAGCATTGCCCAAAAGGTGGCCTGAGCAGAGAGTAAAATTCAAAATGGTTGGCTTCAAGATGACCTGAACATGCGAATAAGATAAGCATGGGCTGTCTCATTTCACAAACCAGGTTGTTTGTTTCCTAATACGAAGGGATCACGGTTACAGTTTATGGGCTATATACAGTGGTTTGCGTCTCTCATGGTGGTTGTGATGGGACAAGGTGCAAAGAGTGAGGAGTCTAAGTGTCTTTGTCTTTCTCCCCTTTCTTCTACCACTCCCCTCACAGGCTCTGAAAGTGTTCCAGCTGAAATTTCAGATCAGCCTGACTTGCTGCGGCTTCTGAGGCAGTGATTCCAAGCTGCCAGTGTGTGCTGGTGCCAAGCTGCAGGATGGTGCACATAGCCAGGCCATTGCTGCTGCTCCTTGCCTTCTTCCTCCACGCGGATGCTGAGAGTAAGCCATCCTCCCCTTCCCTGGGGGGCTGGGACCATAATGAGTGGTTTTGTTTGCAGTTGGCACCATGCTCAGGGCTGCTGAATATGTTTCCTTTGGAAGTAAATCCTGAGACACTGTGGGATCCTCCTTGGCTACCAGCCAGCCTTTCAGAGAGATTATTGATGTGACTTCCTTACCATTTCCTCTCTTGCTTAATGCCCTTTTTCTTGTGCATCTAACTGCTCCTACTGTTTTGGCTTTTTTTTTTTTTAATACTCTTACCAGGCCAGTGGCAAAAGACACTATGAGACCAATGATAGAACACAAACTGGGATTAACCAGTTGTTGGTGCCAATAAGTAAACATTGCTCAGACCCATTAGAAATTTCTTCAGTTTTGTGGCTATTTCTATGTTTAGAAAAATGCACAATGTCACATTGAGCCCAATTAAACTTCCAAGCCCTTGTAGCTGTCATAGCAGCTGTTCTAATGTACCGTTTCCGACAGCTGTCGTGGAGTACAGTATTCAAACAAATCAAGCAGAACTGACAACTTTGTGGCTGGATGAAGCGTGTGGAAGTGTGAGGAGAATTCTGTGGCATACAGACTCCAAAGTTTGGAGGATGGGACTCAATTTGTGAAGCCAAGATTGTGGTCAATTAACTTGCCAGTTAATGAGACTATCATATCTCCTTTGTAGTTTAGAAGTCATTAGACCTACCTTGTTTACTGATGTGTCTTTCTCCGTCTGTCCTTTGGCTTTTGGGGAAGAGAAAGTACTGGAAAAAGGCACGTCTGGCCTGCATTCACCGACATGTCTGGTTCTTGGTAGTGGTTTAGCTCTTATAAGAGTTGACCATTCTCTTGGAGTCCCCTTGGTACCATCAAAGTGTATAACATCTGTGGTCGTTAACTTACACCATTTCAGATTAAACTTGATTCATGTTAAAGATGTTTCAAAGACAGCGATCCTGCGTCCTGTTGGCCCTTACCTATTAATTGCATTTCAACAGGACTTTCCTCAATAGCAGCCAATTTCTTTGGTTAAATAAGGGCTCTAGTTTTTAAAGAGAGCTTTCCAGGAGTGAAAGGAATATTGTTAATGATAGGATACATATGGAACATGCATGTTTTAAGCACAACATTCTCTGGTTAATAATGTATGTAGTCTCCTAATTAGCACTTGGGAGTGCTGGTTTAAGGTGAAGCCAAGGAATTTCTACTACAATGCCAGCAAATAATTAACTGGGAAAAGACCCAAATGAAAGACGCTTGTGTTATTTTAAAGCCGTTTATGTCAAAACCTATTTTAACATTGAAATCTAAATTTAGTGTATTAAAGAAGTAAGGCATATGGATTTATTTCTCTGTTGTGGGTAGAGTGAAAAAAATAAGTTCTACAGTTTTTAATTTTTGGCAAAAGCATATTAAGACCATGGGAATTCACTTTAATATCATATCTTAGAGATTTTCTTAAAGTTAATACACCTAATTATCATATATCCGTGGAGTTATCGTTCTAGATAAGTAAGCATATTCTTCTACTGAAAAGCTTTGCTTTTGCTTAATTCTCTGGTGAAAAGTGGCAGACAGATACCGAGCATTGAAGAACAAGTACTTTTAAAATTTAAAATTATCTTTTAGAGACAGTCTACTATTCCTCCTCTTGTTCTCCCTCTTCTCTTTCTCTTCCACTCTGTCCTCACATTTCTTATCCAATAGAGTCTTAAGCAAGAAATAACAAAGGCCTGAGTAAGTGATTGTTAGTTACAATAAGATATTTACCATGTTATATATGTATGTGATACCAATTTTCAACCTCGAGATGTAATCTGGAAAATAATCCTTACTCTCTCACTCTTCCCTTTGCACTATAAGGAGGGGCAGGCTTCTTCTTTGCCAAATTAACTTTGTTTAGTGTTTGTGTCTCCTCAACCTTACTTTAGGATATTTTCCCTTTAATACATTCCTTTGCCATTGTTGAACAGCATATGTAGCCTGAATATTCCTGGGGAAACGAAGAATCAGCCATGGTTGTTTTTTTTTTTTTTTTTTTAGGTACATTGTAAAAGAAGAAAGAACATCCCCTAGTAATCTACTGGAGGATATTCATGGTGCATGTAAACACATATAGAGCCTGAGATATAATTTTAGCCACTAAGAATGTTTAAAGAACAATGGCTAAAATAGGATTTAGATTGTAAGCCATTAAATTGTGCCATTAGCATCACTTAAAACACTGAAAAAAATAAAGATAGAAGTTACAATGAAGAAAAAATTGATTCTTCACCGTCGTATAAAGATGATATTTCTCAGGCTAGTATTACCTGGGTCACTGATTTGTTTCTCTATGATTTCTTTAGACTATCTAGCTATATTTTTTCCCTCTTTCCTAACTGTTGGAAGTTATATTTCAAAATTTAATAGTAGCTTATCAAAGCCATTCAGTTACTATGGGATAATTTTTTTTTTTCTTTATATTATTCTCTTTTGAAGAAGGGATGATATGTTAGTTTGGGAGTGGAAAGAAGCCACTCTGGTGAACTCTGTTAACTCTATGTGTTCAACTCCCTCCTTTTAGAAATGATTAATTCCAAAGAGCCATGAGGTTAGGCTTATGATCTTCCCTGTGGTCTCAGGGAAGAGTCAAGTGGGACTTCTCTCTCAGTATTAGGAGCAGCCCTTTTGCATGCCAGGTTGACCAGTTTTCTGTCGTGGTTTGACTGAGATCAATTTGGGGTTAATATGCATGCAAATTCTAGATGATAGAATATATTATATTAATATACTCCTGGGGTAAATATCTTTCTGTTGGTTCAGTTTTCATAATAGTGTCTGATAATTTTATTTAGTATTAGTTTGCTATTTACCAGTCTTTTTGTTTTGTTTTTTAAACTAAATGCAGACCAAGAATCTGCTGTTAAATCTTCTTCTGTAAAACTGGTTTCACTACAATGAAATCATTTACATTCTAGACCTGAGTTTATGCTTTTTGGCCACTGTCATTGGACATGAGTGTTACTGGATCTTTATTATAAACGCAACTGTCGACAGATGAATTCCTAAAATGGTTTAGGTCATCTTTTTCCCACTGCTTTTTGCCACTTTGCTGTCTCAGATGGTGAACACACCCTCATTTTCCTTCTTGCTGTTAATGAACCTCCCTGTAGTCCCCAGCAACTTGCAGTACTTCTGTCCTATATGAAAGCAACTAGGTTTCTTTTATTCCCCACTCTGGTAGGATATCTCTCTGTCCAGTGTAGCTGCATCATTTCTTTGACATTAGAGAATAGATCGACGTCGGTATCATAAGATGACCGGTTTTTCCTTGCTTGTTTTCTGATGGGCAGCATAGGGTGGTACTCAGTAAAGTATGCTCTGAAACCTGTCCACTGTAGCTGCATTATTTCTTTGACATTAGAGAATAGATCGACATCGGTATTGTAAGATGACCGTTTTTTCCTTGCTTGTTTTCTGATGGGCAGCATAGGGTGGTACTCAGTAAAGTAAGCTCTGAAACCAGAGTCTGGTTTTAAATTCTGGCTGTCCTTTTGTAACCTGCAGCGTGATGCCTCGTACTCTTTGCCTCAATTTCCTATCTTAAAAATGTGGATGATGATTGATGATGGTGATGGCATAGAATAATGCCTTCTCTTGGGTTTATTGAGGATGAAATGAATTAATGTAAAACACAAATCAGCAGATAGCACACAGTAGATATTTAATAAGTGTTAT